>JXSR01S016153.1:22184-32206 GCA_000969725.1 Ophiothrix spiculata
TCTATGCATGCTGGCCAATGCATCTTTGAAAAGATGCCGAAAATAGAAAAGATAGCAAGAAAAAGTGCAAGAGAAAGATGGCCACTCCCAACACAATTGTACAATTTACTCTTAGCCCTTACTTGGCCAGTTTAAAATGTATAGAGACGCCACGTTTAGTGCAAGTACGACGGAGGGCTTCAGACACACCGCGGACGTGTGTTGCTATGTCCAACAGTGTTGGATTGTCTATCAGAAGGGGTGGACAGATTGAACATTCAGTTCTGATAACCACAGAGTCTTACGCTATTTTTGATGTTTTCATGTTCCATGTGTTTGTCTCCTTCCTCTGTAATGCAATGATTACTATTGGTTTTCAAATATTTGAAGACTGTCCATGGCTGGATGAGTAAGCCTTGGTTCAAATATAAGGGTGAATGTCAGCTAGGAATTGACCAGTTATTGTTCCCCAGCGGTACCGAGCCCAAAAATTCACTCTGGATATGAGAAAAATATGAGCAATATTTTGGTACCAAAATCTCAGAAAATGTGAAAAAAGATATGTAGCAGACTCCGCTTGCTTTAAATAATTTTTTAAACCTTTGATGTATTGTGCCTCAAAACGGGAAGGTGTTGTGAACTCAGTGTTGAATGGTTTCATAAAAACAGGCAGACATCACCCCTGACATTTAACAAAAGTCAGCCATATTGAGGTAGAAATGGTCTCAGTATAATGCCAGGTAGCATTAATCTGTCTCAATGTCCCTCTGTTAATGCAAGATAGCATATATCCATCTCACTATGGCTCCGTGTATTTATGACACATCGGATATTATGTTACATTTAGAACTTTGAATATGATTACTGTAAATTTGCTAGAAAGGGGGGGGGGGGTTTCTGTATTTGATGAACAGAGAGCGCACAGGGAATAGATACCAAATCAAAATCGTAATGATCATTGCAAAATCAAAAACACTACTTGTTAATTTGGAAATTCTGCTTGTCCTTATCAGTCTGAAACATAACTCTAACTAATAATAAGTCTTTGCATAACCCTAAAATTTGAAATCTTGCTCATACTCTAACCTGAATTTATCACCCTAAGCGCCTCAACTCCAGCCATATTAACATGGAGACCCTATCCCTGAACAATTTATCATGATTTATTAGACTTACAAGGTAACCTGAAAGAGGGTATTTAATACCACTCAAGTAGATCCTTATCAAAAATCTTTGTAAAAGGTCCATGATCACATGCTATTTGATACATTTTCCATTTACAATGTATTTTGTTTTATTCCTATGTCAAAATGTCAAGGAGTCATGTGGCGGTTCTGTATAACAAATAACACTTGTATGTTGCTCTTCAGCCGGTCCAAAAGGATCTCTGGGTTTGGATTCGTTCTTATTTTTCATACAGTACCGCAATATACACATACATTAGATTAAAAATGTTGTGTACAAGTGATGATTTGGTTTCACTTTGGCTCCTGATGAATTCCCATTTCAACTGAAAAGTATCAGCATAGCTTTGCAAGAATTTTATGCTTCGTTTAAATTTATCGCAATGTTTTCATAGGTTTTATGGCGATTGTTTGTACTTTCTAACCAAAAAAAGTTGATGCTTCCACGATGTCGGGTTGATTTTTGCACTTGCGAAAGTACTTGCAAAAGCATCGGGACCATAGTGGGACAAAGCCATTTATTATGGTATGAATCTATATATTCATCACAAAAAATTAATACAAACTACAAAAATTACCATTTTTCATTTTTCAGAATGTAAAAAATTAGTTTTAAAAAAAAGCCTTTTTAACAAATTCCCCAAAATATGGTTGGTATTCTTGCGTTTAACCCACATTCCCAAACGCTTAAAAACTATCCAAGTCCGTAAAAACTATCCAAGTCCGAATACGTCATACAAAAATTTCCTGTTTTCCCTGGGATTCTTACCCAACCTCTCGCATCCCGATCCAATGTCCAGCTATGGCAAGCCACCGAGTATGGCCTGCCATAGCAGCACTTTCGTGCCCATCTGTAGCCGCGGTCTATAACATATTTGGACTGGGGCGAATTTCTTGACTTTTGCTTGTTGAATTTTGTTGGACTGAGGAGGGTTAGGGTAACAGCAGATTAATTAAAAACCTTTTTGATTTTCAAATTTCAGATCATTGTAGAGTATAGCCAAATAATAGTGTTTTGCCTTAATATTTGTAAACCTTAATCTTAAATATGCTAGCTATGAGCTCAGATTACACGCGTTGCTGCAAAATACTAAAGATGTTGGAAATGATGTACATGACTATGTGATTTAATAATAGAACATTACATTACAATTTTTAGGCCAAAAAAAACAACTCTGTCTCAGCTTCCTGAACCCAAAGCGCTATGCAGTTTGTTTGTTTTTTAGTCAAAAAGGCTATGCGCTACGCGGAAATCCTTTTTTACGTTTTTAGGTCAATTTTTTTTCTTCGGGTGCTTCGCGGCCAAATTTTTCCCCATTTAAAAAATCTCTTTTAAAATCTCCTGAAAACCTAAAAAAGAAAAAGAAATGCAGAGAAAGGAGGCTGAGACAGAGTTTTTTTTGCCTTATTTTTATTGTACATCAGTATATGCTGCAATTGTGGCATGTCAAGAAACAATGATTGCATTAACATGTAAATATCTGTAAGTCGGTTGGGCAAGTTTTTGCAAATGTCAAGCTTGCAGTGATTAACCACTATTTCCATCCCGTATCTTTTAGTTAAGCTTTTAAGCCAATTTAATGATGAGTGGGATATTCAAGTGAAGTCTTTGTCAATTAATTACATGTCAGATGCTTAGTACACCTGCATGATGTATATGGCTTGTCTTAAGGGGCGCACCATTAGATTTCCAGAAGGAGCAGGAAGTTGGGTTCGGGGTTGATATTTTTTCGCGCCCCAATCGGGAGCGGTTTTTCCCCCATGGAAATGACCGTTTTTCTGCCTATTCCATGTTCAGGTTTTTTTTTATCTTCTGCCTGTGGAGGGGAATTTTTTTTTTTTTCAAAAAACTTCCCGCTCCCCCCTGGAAATCTAATGATACGCTTTTAAATCCCGTGAGGTTCACTATGAGATACAATTGTTGGTTTTCAACATCAAAATGTTATTATAAAATTTCTGTAGAGCATAGACCAAAATAAACGAGGGATATCAAACAGTTTTAAAGATCACCAAGAAGGGAAGGAGCTTTATATATTATTGAAATTTTGTCAGGATTGTGTTATATACATTATGGTGCGAAAATGATATCAATGAGACTCATTATTTCTATACAGGTGGCGATAGATGTAAACAACCTGCCTCCGCTATCCAGATAAACTGCATGGAGAAATCTAAGATACGTTGTGTGATTAACTTCCTGCATTTGAAGGTTTTCAGCCCAGTAAAGTTTAGATGTTTGATACCATAGGTTAGGATCTCCTCTTTCCATTGATACCAGAATTATGGAAATCGGTCAACACATGACGTCATTATGATGTAATAAATCATGGCCTACCTCAAAATGTTGATTTTTAGTGAAATACAATGTTGATTTTTTGGCTAAAACAGGAGCACTACATTATCGGTCTATGGACAGCCAGTTTTAATTGGAAAAATTACGATACCTTGTACAGTGGTGGCTATGTAAAGATGACTTAAGGGTTGCATAATAAAATCATGTTCCTTGCTCTATTTCTCCTTTTTGTGATCTTTTCGATACCCCCTCGTAAATGTATTGTTAATATATTGTGGTGTAACATATCTGCAGCAATCAGTACTGGCAGCAATCTATACTTGGGTGTCACATTTCAGTGTAAGGTTATCTCAGCCACATTTCATTTGACCTAATTACTCCGACTCCAATCTACCAAATGACTCCATGTAATAGGAGCTTGGATTACATGGATCTATCTACACCTACCATTAAACTGGACAAATGAGACACTTCAAATTGAATTCGCTCCTGGAGTTTTCTTGTTTTTGTATTTTAAATGATCAAAAATATTTTGTTCCTTACAAAATGCAACACAACATACACTCCCGGTCAAAAGTGTTTGGGCACGCTTAAATACGGACAAAAAGATATATCAAACGACCAAGACTCTGAGAAAATTCATGTTTTTATAGGTGCCTAATGTATCCAATATAAATAATCCATGTTTCCTCTGATATTTGATCTTCAATAACCATAAAAATGGCCGATTTCCTGGACCATATATAAATACACCACACGCACTTTTTTGATATGTTCATATGTAGTTTATTATTCAATGCTCGTTATCATAGTGTAGCCGTAAAGAACATTTTCAGGTTATAAGTTTTCCAACAAATGTGCAGTTATGTATTTAAACTCCGTTTTTTTATGTGCAGAAGAAAGTATACAGTATGTTTAGCATGCCATGCGGTAAATGCAATTCTTGTTGAGTTTTTTAGATATATGTATCATGTAAAATATAAATCCTAAAAAATATGACGCCAAATGATTAACGGTTCTCGAGATATGGCTGATAAAAGGTTTTGTGCGCAAACACTTTTGACCGGGAGTGTATGATATGACATGCAACACATCATATCATATATAAATGGACAGGACTGGTACTGACAAAGAAGATATCAGGACCTTCCCATCATGCCTTGCTTCCAATGGATATTTTGAACAGGTTGTCATGAATAGCTTTAGGCCTTAAAAAATATTGTTTGATTGGCGTAACAAAGAAAAAAAAAAGGGTACGTAGGTCGGATTTTTTTTTCAAGTTTCACATACAAGAACACAAAATATACGACACATATACAAACTTTTATAACTTTTTCTGTAACACCTCTTTTATTTGCCATTTTGAATTTTCTGCAAGCCATATCTTGGGCCCTTATGAATCGATTCCCATCAAATTTGGGATTTGGCGGTTTTTACCATGCTCAAAAAAATAAAAATATTTAGGGTCGGCAGTAAAAATAGGGTCGGTCGGGTTACGCCAATCAAACAATTTTTTTTGAGGCCTTAGCGATAAAACATAGCAAAATTAGCATCCCATTTTGCATTTTAGATATAATAATAATACTAATCAGATTTTTATAGTGCCTTTTATCTATGTATGCAAAGCACTATCGCCAATTATTATTACGCTGCCGTCAGGAAACCGTCACAATCATTTGCATTAATTAGTTGTCGCTGGCCAGGCGCGCATCCTATCTGCACTTACAATGTAATGTTTCCCATGAAGCTTCCCAATAACGTTCAGGTCGACGAAGCAATGAGGATTAAATGCCTTGCCCAAGGACATAACTTGTTTGCCATAGCGGGGCTCGAAAACGCGACCTACTGATTTGGAGTCCTGCGCTGTTCCACTAGACCATACAAGTTTTATCACTAAAGCTATTCATGACACTTGTACAAAATATTCCATTGAAAGCAAGGCATGATGGGAAGGTCCTGCTATCTTCTTTTGGTACTGACATAGCGCATTGGTCAAATATTAAGCATGCAGCAATTATGCATTCGCAATGAATTAACAGAATAGACCTTTTCAAAATCCATTCGGAAATCTTCGGAACGTCGATCACGTGGCTGTTTTATCAATTTTATCAACCAGTCACGTACGAGCTCATTAGCATGTACATTTTAAATTTTTCCAATAATTCTCTCACATTTGCAGTGCAATAAAAGTGAAACATAATTATATTCAGACCCATACATGGTTAGAGGCACTAATTCTGAACAACTTTTGGCTGGGGGTACCATATGCTCACTGACCGAAAGAGTGAAATTTCCATTTGAAATCATCTGATTAAGCTTATACAGTTGCAAGTCAACTCGGTGCGCATCACACTAAATGTGACTTGTTAATGCTAACCCTAATTACAAGTTCGAGTTCGTACGCAACCAGTTAACGAGAACGCGAACTTTACATTCTAGTTATTGTGTTAAAGAGTCACTTTTTCTGTCGGCAATTGCCGGAAAGTGTAAAATTGGTTTCGGAAAGTCGTGTTTTTAAAAGGTCTATTGTCTGAAATGTGTAGCATGCGTAAGAGTTAAGCTTCTAATTGAATGAAATCAGGGAAAAAGTATACTTTAGGTCCCATCACAAACTATACCCTAACCCTAACCCTAAACCCTAACCCTAAAACTAACCCTAACCCTAATCCTACACCCTAACCCTAACCCTAACCCTAAATTAAACCTAACCCTAACACTAACCCTAAACCCTAACCCTAAAATTATGGATGGGACCTAAAGTACACTTGGTCCGAAATCAGTAATCAATTCTTTCTTCTTTCTTTCTTTGGTTATGTCAGTATATACATAAAAATGCACTTCACCAACTTACATGCGACTTGTGATCTGGTCGTACGCGGTCGTACAATTGAAGAATATTAAACATACGCATTAAAAAGTACTCAATACCTTGGATTAGCGCTCATGATTATTGATCCAGACATGTGCGTATTACAACTCAAACAGCCCTAATTTGCTACAAATTGAAACTTAACAATTTCATAACCATACAAATGTAGCTTACCTTCCTAGAATTAAAGTTTTAAATATCTTGTTACATGAGTTCAGCTAGGTCTGTTATAATGCACGCTGTGAAGAGCCAGCATAATTGAGTAGTCCCTTCCAGTAAGGATGCTTTCAGGATCTTCAAATCAATAACTGCTCATCTTGAATCTCATCCTTGTAACTCTGAAATTCATGAATGAAATGAAAGTTTCAAGCACTCTTATGTATTGTGAGGGCCACTATGTGACTTGAATATAGGCTGATTGGAACAAAGTACATCTCTCCGATATGACTTAGTAAGTACTGCTTAAGTCAATACAGCTTTGGGTGATGTCCTAAACATATAGAATTTCCCTTCTATTCAAGGCAAATTGATTAAATTCTTTGGTTTCACAAAATAGTACGAGTCTATGTGACCTTTTTTCTGTTGGCAGATAAAGTAGGCAGCAGCAAATTCTATCCTCTGAAAAACACACTAATTGTTATTAGGTCACACTAATTTAATTGTTTGTCTCATAGCTCACCTAAATTTGAAAACCTAATGTGGATTGCTTTTTTTTTTTTTTTTAGTAAAATTTTTTCCAACTAACCAGACGTTACACTTGCCATTTTCGTCATTAATTTTCCATCCATTGATATTTACTTGTATATAAAACAGTATGTTTGATATTTTGTATTTTGCGATCCGCAGGACACAATTTTTGATCTTCAATTGTGTTTTTTTTTGACGAAATTGAAAAAAAAAAATATTTAGAAGAAAAATTCAAATTTCTACAATTTGCCGATGTGAATGCCCATGTTTAAACTAACGCGCCCGGCAGCTTTGAGACAAACAATTAAATTAGAGTGGCCTTATCATTACAACTATTATTTAATGTGTTTAATTCAAATGTGCTGGTGATATGTTTAGCCTGATCCATTCTAGATACATGTAGCCCACTGATCTCACACTGAAAAAAGATTTCTTTCAAGCTGTTTTGTACAGGTCAATGGCTCAGAAAATAGAAGGAGAACTAGCTCACTAAATGAATCAGGTAAACTTTGGTTAAGCTTTAGACAGCCTGCCAAGCTTGTTCCTTGCATATATTGATGTCTGTTTGGATATATCTGTTTGGATGTTGCTTTCCTTGCTCCAAAATATTTGGAAGACATTGACAGGCTACAGTGTGCTTTTTGCTAAGGATCCCAGCTACCAGATTAGTATCAACTTGATTCATTTTCTACTATCTGAACACCAATATTTAAATCATATTTCCACTGATACCAGCATTACTAGAAACCACACCTTAACAAACAAACAAACAAAAAAAGAAGAAGAAAAAAATGAAGACGAAAAAGTTATTGCATTAAAGTCTTCAAAATATACCTTTTTTTACTGCAGCGGTATTCAGAACTTCAAAATACCAAGAACTGCTATTCTCAGTTTCAAAGGGGTATCCAAAAGCATAACTTGCCAAATACATGTGTTTCAAAAATCTCTTTTAGTTGTTTTTATTTGAAAGAAGAATCAATTCCTCGGGTAAACGTGTGAAACACTATGCCTGGCCTAAATCATTTGGCAGTATGTAACACAACCTTTAATGCTCACCAGTCCTACAGATAAACTTGGTGCCTCAGTTTCAAAATCTTCTCAAGCATGTAATGGCCTTTAGCATCTATCGGTATGACCTTGGAATCAATTGCCCTTTTAGATTTTAATTTGAGGACTGGCAACTACCCACCCACAAACCGGCACTAAAGCATGAAAGAAGGAATACCAATAGGGACGTTAATGAGCATTTTAACAGGATTGTGATTACATGCAAGACAACACAAATAGCATGATTTATATTAGCCTACAACAGATGCTTAGTAGATTAAGTTCCAATTTTGTGGGTATTGCATAGTTTAAGACATTCTAGTCCAGAGTGTCGCTTAGTCTGACTGAAAATGTCATTCATTCATACTGCAGATTACATTACAAAGTCCATCATGAAATTAAAAAAAATAAAAATTAGGTATACGACACATTTACTTTGACACATTGAACTCCGACACATTTACTGAACTAAAACTCAGAATTCTACCCAAAGAATTGTGGGGAAGGAACATTATGTTTCACAATTATTTGATTGACATCATCATATTGTTTAACATGGAAATATGTTCTTTTTTTTTTGTTTCAAATTTTGTGATAAATTGTCTTGTAGAAAGATGTTTAAAATGAATTTGATTGACATCACCATATTGGTAACATTAGCAAATATGTTCTAGAAAATTGTTCTTTTTATGTTTCAAACTTTAAAACAAATTGCTGGTTAGAATGATGTTTCAACAGAATTTGACTGACATCACCATATTGGTAACATTAGCAATTATGTTCTAGAAATGTGTTCTTTTTATATTACAAACTATAAAACAAATTGCTGGTTAGAATGAAGTTTCAACAGAATTTGACTGACATCACCATAATGTTCTACATGCCTGTTATGTTGAATTGCTTTTCTTTTTTGGTTTATCACAGCTTGGAATAACGGACTCCATGATCCTATAATACATTTGTATGCCTGGTCACCAAATTTTGTTTGTGGATTTTATTGTAGGCCACAAGAATAGCTTTTATATCTAAAATACTGTGCCTGGCTTAAAATATCAAGTGGTATGTTAAAATCCCTCAGTTCTCCAGATAAACTGGGTGCCTCAGTTTCAAAGCATTCTCAAACATGTAATGGCCTTAGCCATCTATGGTTGTGACCTTTGAATCAATTGCCCTTTTTGGATTTTAAAATTTAGAAAAGTTAATGAGCATTTTAACCAGCTGTGATAGACTGAGACATAAAATCAAGAAAGTATCTTGTCAATGGGATGAATTAATATTTAAAAAGAATTGATATAACGTTTCAACTATACCTAGCTTTTTAAGAGGCTATCTTTTATTTAAAGCAAAAGCTAACATTTTAAAGAGTTTATTTGTTTGTTTTGGGAGACCCAAGACATGCAATTCCTAAGATATGCTAGTACACATTGTCTAAAAATCCACTCTGAGTTGTGCTCTCACGTTTCAGCTATACACCCAGGTATAGTTGCAGAATAAGGCTTTTGAATCATTTACATACAGGTCAGTGTAAAATGATATCGCAGAGTGAAACAGTTTTCTTAAAAATGGCATTATGCTGATAATGGAAGCACACAGATGTTATATGGAAAGTAAAAAACAGTTTTGCACTAAGCTTTAAGCTTTAGCATCGGAAAATCCCTTTCGTTCTAGCTGTTTTTTCGTTGTATGTATTTTATAAAAAGCTGTGACCAAGTTCTTGGAATATGACTTTTTAGTCTCTTATTTTTCAAATTCATTGTGCAATGATTTCTGTGAAAAAATGAGTTGGAAAGGTTAAGTCCTCGTATTATAATTGGAAAACGATGAATTTCTTGTAATGCACACATTTATAGCGAGCAATTTTTTCTGTGAAAAATGAGTTTTGAGAAGTTAAGTCCTCTTATTATAATTGGAAAATGATGAATTTCTTGTAATGCACACATATTTATAGCTAGCTTCTTTCTTT
>JXSR01S016153.1:38109-50593 GCA_000969725.1 Ophiothrix spiculata
GTCCCATTTCATTTTGCTTCCCATTTTAAAAGCAAAATACAATATGTATTTATTAACTTATGAATTATAGATATATAAAAAGGTGCCAAGCGTAGCTGTAAAACAAGAAAGTATTTTGTCAATGGGATGAATGAATATTTAAAAAAAATTGATATGACATTTTGACCATAGCTATCTTTTTAAAACAAAAGCAAGCATTTTAAATACTTTATTTATTTTTTGAGGGAGATCCAAAGCAATGCAATTTACTAAGATACGCTAGTACACATTGTCTACAAATCCACTCTATGAGTTGTGCTATCTGGGTTTAGGTATACACCCAAGTATAGTTGCAGAGTAAGGCTTATGAATTATTTACATGCAGGTCAGTGTAAGATGATATCGCAGAGGGAAATCAGTTTTCTTAAAAACGGCATTATGCTGATAATAGAAGCATACAGCACCTGCTAAGTATGGAAAAAAAGTAGTTTATGTCTCAGGTATAGCATCTTAATATCCTTTCCATTCTAGTCATTTTTGTGTTGTATTCTATGAAAAGCTATGACCAAATTCCTTGAAAATAGATCTTTGAGTCTTTTCTTATATATGCGTAAAACTTATAGGATCCCAGGATCCACATATACCGAGTGTAAGTCAATAAAAGTGCAATAGTGCCATATTTAAATGAACAAGATAAATACTAAACAAATAACTTTTGTTTCTAATGGATCATGAATTTACCTTAAGAAATGTTAAAGGTCCACAAAGTCTTTTCAGGGTCAGCAAATAGTAATAGAAAGGTATTGTCACATTCAATCCTTATGAGACATATGATCAAAATGTTCGCTAGTTGGACAGAAATGATTTTATACCACCCTCTTAAAATAAGCATATCTTTGGAATGCCTTTGTCAGTTATCCCCATTCTTTCAACATTCTAAAGGTAAATCCATGATCTACTTAGAAACAAAAGTTATTTTCTTAGTATTTATCTTGTTCGTTAAATGTGGCGCCCATTTCAACTACTGCACTTGACTCAATTTATGACAGTCTACCACAAACCTAGAGTAAAGTGGTCATTTTTGTTTGATTGTAGATTTAAAACGACCGTATCTTTAACTTTCAAGTTCATATGATACCCGAAAGTGGAGTTACAATTCTTCAAAGTATGAAATGTTAGAATACATAAAACTGAGAAAGATTTTCATTTTTTGCACATTTTCTATTAGCCGAGGTTCTATTAACAAGGTTCCAACGTAGTAATATTTGTGGGGCATTGGACAAGTGCAGCATCATCCCCAAACCTTTCTTCAAGCATTTTGAGATGTTTGCATTATTTGAAGTGGTAATAATGACAACATGCAAATTTTCATTGTCAAATTCAAACTCTATATATCAAAATATTTAGACATTCTTTTATTTTTGATTATCATTGTCAACAACGATAAATGCTGACCCCTATAGTTGAATTTTTGAATTTGCTTTTTCAGGAGATCTGATGCAAACTCCAAATTCCATTTATCTGCATCTTTGACGTGAAAGAAATGTTTTACAAACAAATCTTTGGCTCTTTCTTGATATATAGCATCAGTAAATATGTTCAGACAATAGCCTCATACCCAAGATCAACAAATAAATTTTTTTACTTTTCTGAAGGATTTGATCACAATTTTTTCAATATCTGGGAATTGACTGTTATTTTCTAACTTATGAAGTATAAATCATCCATAAATAAAATTTCACAATTTTGTCCAATGCCCCTTTAAACAAGAAACTTGTGTAAAATTAAAAATGTAGTATCTTCTCAATCACAATTTGATGGGCACAGAGTAGAAAAAAAGACAAAATGGTATCAACTGGCACTACTCATCAATTATTCGCATTTTGAAATTTAAGTATCTCTATAATTAGGTTTTTTTTAAAAGGAGGCTTTTAAAATCTTTAATGCATTACTTCTCGTAATGGCGGAGTATTGAGTTGTAGGAGTATGTGCAATCTGATTGTCTATTGTTTCAAAATCCATAAGCAATCTTGACCAAAATCTAGTACTCTTGAACGTCTAGACCAGTTAGACTAGTTTATGCTAAAATGTAGTAAGATGTCAAGTGTCTACCATGATAAAATCTCAAGATAAGCTACATTAATTACGTATAATTCCCATGCCAGGACCAACAATTATTTCAATCCATTCTGACATTTGCAATGAGTTCCATACATTTGATTCTTTACTTGATTCCATCAATCTGTCCATCTATTCAGCCTTGCTCGGCAAACATGCGCATAGCTATTATACGCAGGCAGACAAACCACTCGACACTTGCTAATGCTTATTAAGCGACCTGCTCAGTCTCTACGCAGCTATGCAGACACATACAACCAACATCACAGGTAGCTGTATAGAAACGGCTTCCTCCCTCCATTATGTCTGACACTTCATTATCAGTACGTGGAATATAATTTTCAACATGTATTACCACCATTTCAACTAGGAATTGATATTTTGTGAAACTACCAACTTTGATATAGGATATTGCAGATTAAGGAAATGTTGATTGTGGAATGAGAGATTAGTGATGAGTAATTTGGATATAACATGGATTAAGATTGTCAAGATTGTCAATCAGGAAGCGATCTTTTTATCCCGTTGTACAGTTACATCCGGATAAGCATCTTTTACTCCATCAAATCTTGAATTGAAAGGCAGTAATTTGCTTGTAGCATCGTATAACCGTTACCTGATACAGTTTTTCCATATTCCATCGTCTTATCGGGAGCATCCTCATCTGATGTGATGTAACTAATTGTATTGACTGCAAATTTGCTATAGGGTGGGTGTTTTTAAAACAACAGCATGTATGCAGGCACAAAGAGGAAAATGTCTATTGCATGCATAGCATTTATTATTTTGTGAGTGGGTAATTGCTAGGAGCAAAGCAATTAATTATATTATAAATTCGATGTTTGTGACTATCTTATCTTGCTAGATGTAGTATTATTTGTTACTATCATGTTGTACATGCAAAATAGAAAATATTGAATGGTATGACGTTGTATAATACAACCTCCAAGTAGTGATATATTCATATTGCATGCAAATATATGGAAGTAAACAATTTCAAATTCAGTACACAAAAATAAATTGAAGTGAATACTGCAACCAATAATAAAAACACATTTTACCTCCAAATGTTAGATCTTGATGTAAAATAAAAGCATATGTAATATAATCAAGGGAAGCAAGTTTTATGGTTGTAGTTAACAATTTCAATATTTGTGACCCATCACATCTATAGGCACCTTAACGTTGGCATAGTATATAATGTGCTATTGGACATTTAAAGGTGCAGTTCATGATTTTGATGTGACAAAAACATCACCTATTTTCTAGCTAAATAAAAAGAAGAGTACAACATCAATATATGCTGAAAACTTCACTTGATCCTGACCATTCGTTTCAAGTTACAAGCTTTTCATGCAGCATTTAAAAAATCTCCATAGGCTACTGTGTTGTAATTATTGCCGGGGCCTGAAAAGTAATAAGAAAATTACACATTTTCTCCCTTTTTTCAAAAATGCAAGCACATTTTAAAAAATGGTTTAGGGATTGTAGCATATACTGATCAAGGATTCTAATTAGCGAAAAAAACCTCAATTTTGATAGAGGTGACCTGGAGCATGAAAAGTGGATCATGAATTACCCCTTTGTTACACAGATCAAAATTGAGTAGGATGTCTAATTTCTAATTTTATCAGAAACGTTACTTTTGACATGTACAGAATTTTGTTTCAAGTTCCACCATCAAAAACATTCAAAAAAGGTAAATAATATCCTATAATAAAAAAACCCCCATCTTCATTCAAGTTTTCACATGCCTTAAACAAGATTTTCTCAAACTATGTATTTTTTTAATCAGCTACTGGCCATAAACAGATTTGACTGTAACTTTGCAACCAAATATCCAATAATTGAAAGTAAGGTGTCATTTTATTTAAAGCTGTAAATTCTCATCTTTAAAATGAGACTGGAATTAATGATTTTGATTCGGAACCCTTTAGGTACCTTTAGATATGACAATTCACGTTTATTTAAACCTACTTGTGCAATAAAAATGTTTCATTTTGATCCAAACCTTATCATAAGTGGTCATGTGAAGATACAACAATTCATAATGATCCAAACTCCATCATAATTGGTCATGTGAAGATACAACTATTCTCTCACCTTTTGAAATTCAATGTCACTCAAAATATTTTTAACTTTCGATACATTCCACTTTGTTATACAACATTTAAAAGCTTAAAGTCAAATTTTGGTTAAATTTATGAGTTACAAATCCAGTAATTTACTCACAATTTTGATGTTTCATCAGATCTCTGAAGACCTAACCACTTAACTCCTGGGGGAACGTTGTTTCTCATCCACAGGAGGCAAAGTTCTTTCATTAAGTAGCTTGTCATATACATAACATAGAGGATTATAGATTCCTTCATCTGTGGAAAAAGTCAAATTGTTGGTGATATTTTTGTCAATTTTCCTCTGCAGAAATTGACAAATCATGCCATCAACAGCAGCCAGTTTAAGTGAACAGGTTTCAAAGTCCAATTGACACATGTAATTGTTTGCATTTGTCTCTTTATGTCAGAGTCCTATTCATGTTTTTCAGCAAGTATTTTTTGTAGATGAGTTGTATTGAACATGGACAAATATTTCATGATGTATCCTGTTAATTACTCTCATTACAATTCACTTGCTGTCTCATTAAGGTTTAAGTCTGAATTTCATTTTTCCACAGTTTGATATCCAATTAGTCTCAAGAAAATGTGCCTGTGTGATTTTTCTTTTTAATTTTTGTATCAGATCTCAGTAACAGTTTATTTAGACCTGACTATAAGAACTGTGCATTAGGCTTTCGAGAATGAATTGCATACAATTACCTGAGCTTGTATCAACTACTTGTAATCAATCACTCTATGGAGCCATGTCTAATGTGTGGATTACAAGTGACTTGCCACTAAGGCCAAAAAAATTAGGTTTGTCTCAGAAACCGTTTGCAAAAAAGCTATGCGGTATGCAGTTTTTAATTTTTTAATTCTTTTTAGGAAATTAGCTATGCGGTATGCAATATATCATTTTCTTTTACGCTCTAAAATTTTGATTGCCCAAGTTACCTGTGTGAAGTGCCCAGTTTCTAAGTACGATCCCGCCAGTTTAAACTATGGGAAGTCTTGACAATTGATATAAAATATAAAATTCAAGGTTAAATTGCAACAGCAAATGACAGCAACTCAGACGGCGGTCGGTCACTGGATTACTCTCGATAAAAAAAAGAGAGAAAGACCAGCGCGTAGCACTACGCGCTAAATTCATTTCCACATGACAATGAGTGCGGGTTTGAGACAATTTTTTTTTTGCCTAATGTCATATTTAAAATGAGGTTTCTTATAATATTATAATAACAGAATACTCCGGTCTTTATTTTTCCCAATATCTTGGGAATTACTTGTTGTAAGAAGTACATCTATTATTTTGAATTATTAATTTGCATATGAATTGAAGTTTCTAATGAAATTACGATAATAGAAATATAATTCTTTTAATGTTTTTGTGTCCCTATGTATATGTATTTAGATTAAAAATTGATTAAATCAAGACATTTTCCTCTATTTGAAAGGAAAAATATATAAGGTATAGATTATGTTGGTACAATTGTCTTGACAGCATATTTTGATTTTAATCCTGTTTTTTTCTTCTTTCTTTTTTGCATGTTTCTCCTTTGGAATGACATTGATGCATCTTACACCCTTCTTTTGCATATAGGTAAGTAAATCATTGCTGATTTTTTTTCTTTTTGACGTTTCGTCTTCCGTCCAGGGTTCGTATGGTCCTTGAGAGTCCTTGAAAATCCTTGAATTTGAAAACACCTTTTCAAGGCCTTGAAAGTCCTGGAAATTTGCACAGAGTCCTTGAAAGTCCTTGAAAATTGATAATTTATGGCTAACTGATCCCAAATTCAGCGAGTGGATTGATGTCGGCAGGAACAAGAGTTCAGCATACTTCAAATTATGCTGTGGTAAGTCCTTGAAAATCATGCTTTTGGACCTTGAAAGTCATTGAAAAGTCCTTGAATTTTAAAGGCTCCAAGGTGTACGAACCCTGTCCGTCACAGATCTGAATCATTGTTGATTGTTTTACAATGCCAACCCATAATTCCCAAGTTCCTGCAGATGATTGCATAAAAGCAACTCCACATATTCAAATTAACCTCAACCATAAACAAGGCCAAAGATGTAATATCATATTAATTTGCAAATTAAATGACAGATGCTCATTAGTGATGGCAATGTTATAACCAGATATATAACGGCCTAATTTGACATAATTATATTTATATTGCTAATTGCTGTTTTGATGATTTAATTTGAAAACTGGCTGATATGCATATTGTTCAAATCACCCATTTAATGTATAATAAAGGTCATAACTTGGGAGAAATATCAGCTAACCTTCAGATGTGCTTCTCGTCATTTTTATTTAGCATGAATATCAAGAGAAGTCATTCTCTTGTCATCCATATTAAACAGTAAAAAGGCCAGTATAGTTCTAATTTTCTGGCATTGTTTTAACAACATTGAGTGGGTGGGAAAACTTCATTTAATTTGAAAGATTTTATTTGGGATTAATGTTTGGAGGATACAAAATGTAGACATCTGAAATGATTGATATTTGTTTTTTCTTGAGACATTTAGAGAAAATACTTCTTGTAAAAAGTACAAGATGACAGTGCAAAACACAAAACACTTTCAACCACACAGTGTGTTATTTTGCTTTGTGTATTGGATTAAATTATCTTACAATAAATAAATTCTAGTCATGTCTTACAAGATATATTTTTTAAATAAAGGTAAATTATCCAAGTATTTTAGTAGATTTGATGTATAAATGATTTATTTTTTTGCAAGCTGACTGCATGATTTAGGTATTGTTATACAATGCATTTTGTTGTTGCTTGTTTTAATGTGGAGGGAGCTGATTGGTTCCAGGATTGTCCCTGGTTGGTCTGACTGTTTGTTTGTTTGTTTCGATTTACTCCCCTTTTTGGAGGTTTTCTTTTTGTTCATTCCTAGCAGTTGGATTGTCTTGGGATAACTTAATGGGCCATGTTGGCTCCTTCCATGGGAAAACAAGCTTTTTGATATTAAGGGGTGGATATGATTCATGTTTTTTATTGATTATTTTGATTTGGGTGATTTATTTTTGTAACAAAAATGAATATATAAGTACCAAGGTACCCATGTGTGATATTTTGTACAAAAGATTTAAAAACAAAATTCAATGAATTCATATGCATTTCTCTCACTGAGAGAAACATATGAAGAAAACTGACATTGTCAAATGGTTCACAACAGTTGATGACATTTCAAGGTCATATTGACCGTGTGACGTTACTTGGAATATGAATGCTGCAGTTGGCTCTACGAATGATGATTTTTCCGTAAGGCACTTGATCTTGTTATTCAATCCTAGAGGTCCATGTCTGTGAATGCATGCACTTATATTGCACGCTGATTCCAGTATCATCTGTTTGAAGGAGTCTGTGTATTAGTTTTAATGGTAATAAACAAATGGTTTTTGCTCGTAAGGACTAGATAGACTTCATCATTTTTACCAATTGTAAAATCTAGTCGCCTGAATGCATATTGACCTCAAGTTTCCAGACAATGTTATCGATCGGAATAATCCAATAAAGTTACAATTAGAATGATGAAAAATGAAGATAGTGGCAAACATGAGCAAATTTTTATACATAATAAAATGCACAGTACCTGTCAAGGACAGATTTCAGGTTATAATGAAAAGACCAAGGTAATTATGGTAAACAACGATTACCAAAGAAAGTAATGTACTATGAATTATCAAATTACTACAGATGAGTAATCATAATGTGCTGTGATGCAAAAAAAAAATTTCACCATCATAAACATTTCGGTCAATGGTAAAACATTTTACACCATGGCAAAAATTTTACACCATGAGAAAAAATTAAAATGAAAATGTTCATTCAGAATGAAAATTTAACATAGTGGTGAAATATATAACACCATGATCAAAATTCTGAATGTAAATGACTACAAAAAATGACAAAGTGTATCTAGGCCTTTATTCTTTGTAATGTTATGCAAAATGTCCTTGAAACATATCAATGAACAATAAAAGTCATAGTTAATGGCTAAGTTTGAAATCATTTCCTAGAAAAAAGTATACCGTTAAAGTGGTAATTTTAGTTTTGAAGGATGTCTAATATGACTTTTTCAAAATCTTGACAGTGGCTTGTAAACATTATTGCAAGATGCAAATGCGAGATGGAGTTTAAAACATTTGCATATGCTATGACACTGAGAAGAATGCATAAAAAAACAGCCAAGGGCTTGTAAACTAGATATGGAATTATTTTATTTAGTTTTCCTCAAGACACATCATCTTATTGTTGCACACACTTTAGTGAAAAATAAGATATACTTTTTTTTAGAGTGTCCAAGTTGTCCAAAATGACCTTTTCAAAATTTTGACAATAACCTGTGAATGCTATATTTAGGGAGCTCTTCAACACTCAACCGGCAGTTGACCATCAGAACTGGCAGTTCTAGCCGTTTTGCTATTGTTCTAAACAATGGCAGAATGCAGATTCCGGACAGTCAGCTGCAGGCTGAATGTTAAAGCGGCCCCTTTATCATTAAGTTTGTCCATATGTCGGCAAAAAGTGCATTATTATATTGTACAATACATAAGATAGTACAAGCTTATACCACAAATTGTGCTATACAAATAATGAATAAATCAAGTCCGACATGTCTTGAAGATAAAGATATATTTTAAACATTTATATATGCGACTGTCTCACTCATGGAAATCATAAAACAACCATTGTCAAGGCTTATCAAAACAGTTGATGACATTTCAAGGTCATTGTATTTACAACATGACATTACTGGAATATATATGCTGTAACTACGAATGATGATTCTTGATACAAGTACATTTCCTTAGGGCAGCTTATCCTGTTATTCAAGGTCTATATCTGTGAATGCATACACTTAATGTTTCAATTAGCTTCAAGGATCATCAGCATTTTGAAGGAGTCTGTATTAGCGCTTTGTATCCACTGGAAAAGGTGCAATATAAATGCCCGAATTATTATTAGTTTTGAGAATTAAAAAAAAAAAAAAAGGATAATTATTGAAGTTCTGTATTTTTGTGAGAGTATTAAAAATGCCCTTCACAGAATCAAGTCATTAAACATGGAATGGAAAGTCAAAGTTGCTGGTTACATTTTCCAATCACTTCATAGTAAAAAGAGTATATAATTATAGTGAACATTTGAAATCTTTTATTCATATTTGTAGTATGACATTAGGAATATGTATGCTGTACCTGTCTCTTTTAATGATAATTATTCCCTCAAGGCTCGTAATCATAATTTATTTTTATGGAGATCCTTTATCTGTTGAGAGTACATGATTACAATATACAACTCATTAGGATGTACTTTTCAACCACAATGTGGACCGTCTGTACAGAATACAGATCCAGATGAATGGGCATCATGGGATCGAAATATCTGAGATCAAGGTATTCTTATTATTCCTAGACACAGTTTATCTTATAATTTAATTCTGGAGTCTGTGTCTTTGAATATATGTACTTATATTGTATTTTGCTATAAGGGTCATCCATTTTAAGATATTGTAGGTTATATTTATAACCATGGTTTATGTACTGGTAGTACTTCAAGCTACAGTACACGGACTATGCGTTTAATCTTTAGTGGGACAAAACTGTCCATACAATTTTATATGCTCTAAGTAGTCACCTTTGAGGCCGTATCCAATCTTTAAGTCAGTTTTAAACTAGGGCAGACTCCATACATATGCAGACATCACATATGCTGTAGAGATGAAACAGACACATATGATAAGCAAATGTGATAGGTCAGGTATTGTCCAGGAAAAATCTAATTGCATCTGGGAATATGCAACATTTTATAACGGACATTCAAATACCTGGAACCATATGTATACCTGGAAAGATGCTTTTCCAGTAATTGCTTTTTTTGTGAAACTATCCCGGTTAAAAAAACTTCATGTAATGATACAATGCATCTGTTTCAAATTAATCCAAGGCAGATTTAATTGTATGTAACTAGATTTCTAGGTAACAGTTATGCATTGTTTAATATTAAATTTTAACTAGAAATCGGCTAATGCAATGAAAGGAATAAGAGAAATTCTTGAGTCATCATTGTGAAATCAGTGGTAAATTTGTCAGTGTACTTGAGGGACACGCTTCCATCTACTTCAATCAGAATATATATTGGATAAGTTTATGTTTTTGTAAAATGCAATGATGCAATGATTGAATTTTGTTTGCACTGCCTAAAAGGGAAGCTTTCATCAAGTGCTTATATACAAGAGATGTGTTCACATGATAACAGATGAAATGATTTAGTACTTATATACAAGAGATGAGTTCACATGATAAGAGATGGAATGATTTACTGTCAGTGTAAGCTTACCTATACGTGACTTCTAATCTATTCTAGGCATTGTGTGTTATCATAATATGATTGTAGGTAAATCGTAGTCATAAATAAAGGTTGAACCATTTCCTTGGAATGTACGGAATACACTAGTAAATTACAATGAGCATGTTTTGAAGGGGTAAAAGAAAGGGGGAAAATAATTAGGTATCAAAAGGTTTCTTACCTGGCCATGATTCTGTCAAAATTACATATTTAACATTGCATGGCAAATTAATTCTGTGTCTGTAGCAGGGAAATTATGATCTTAACATTTTAATGTCAAAAAAACCAAATAAACAAAAAAGTTAATTAGGCCAACAACAAAAAAAAATCTGTCTCAGGTTCCTAAGGCCCAAAAGCCTAAGCGCTACGCATTTTTTTTGTGTGTGTTTTTTTAGTCAAAAAAGGCTATGCGCACACAGAAATTTTTTTTAATTACGTTTTTAGGTCACTATTTTTTTTTCCGGCCGCTTCCCTTTTTTTCTCTCGATGTAAGAAAAAAAAATAAAAAAGCAAAAAATCACCTGAAAACCTAAAAAAAAAAAGAAATACGGTAAAATTCAAATTTTTAACCATATGCGTGCGGGAAGCTGAGACAGAGTTCTTTTTTTCTTTGGCCTTACGATAAGGTTTGAGATTTGTCCCCGGTGTGACTGCCAAAAAAAACGGAAATAATAAAGATGCCTCAAATAGAGAATGGCACATGATTCTAGGATTTTTAATTGCTGGTGAAATATTTTGTCACTGAATAATCAATGAGGGAAATGGGCAAAAATTCAAAATTTTCAAGAAAACTACACACGATATGGTCATTTTGGTCCCAAAATCAGAAAATATAGACATGTTTACCCTAGAAATGATATATTTTCATATCTTTAACTGATTTTTCACCCCTTAATAGTTTTGTCATACTTTTGGCAGTCAAATTGGAGTCAAATCTGGAACCTTGTCTTACCTGTGGGTGGTCAAAAAACCTAAATGCGAAATGCATTTTTTCGTTATTATTATTTTATTTTTATTTTCTTAAGAGGTGCTAAGGCAAATTGTAATTGAAAATCCACATGGTTGATGAATTTTTAGTAAGAAACCTGTGCTGTTTCAATTGTTTGTTAAAAAGAAAACACTTGAATAATTATAATTTTGTAATTTTCCCTGTCCTTTTTACCAAATTGGTTATTTTGATTTTCGTTTTCTTAAATATTAGAATAAAAAATAAAATGCGCAAATATATGACGCCAAAAGGAAATGCTTTCCATTTGGAGGACATCAACAGTTTTTATCTAAGTCCTTTAGTTGGAATGTTTAGAGTCATTCAGCGAAAGAGAACTCCTATGAACATGGTGCAGTTAGGACAGTGAACTTGTCAATCCAAATCTAAACGCTGTATGTGTGAAATGAGTTAACCTGCAACCAAGTCATATGGTAGCTCATTAACCCAATGCTGCTCAGCATCGCTATTGTTAAGATTTATTGAAATACTTTCACCTCTAGAAATGATGTTGATTTTGTCAGTCTCGCATCTTTGCAAGATATGTCAAATAAACCATCTTGGGGGCATTGAACAATGAATTGTATCTCAACTAATAACATTAACCACTTTCACCTGCTGTAAAATTTACAAAATGTAATTGCTTTTATTTAACTAGGAGTTATATTTGCTACCATATATGTCATATGTGATGAATTTTTAGTAAGAAACCTGTGCTGTTTCAATTGTTTGTTAAAAAGAAAACATTTGTTTAATTATAATTTTGTAATTTCCCCCGTCCTTTTTACCAAATTGGTTATTTTGATTTTCGTTTTCTTAAATATTAAAATAAGAAATAACATGTGCAAATATCGGCCATTCTCACGAAAGTGACTCCACTTGAGTTGGAAAAATCGAAAAAATAAAGTTTCATAAAAGCGTCTTCAATTAACTTTTTTTAT
>JXSR01S016154.1:0-30479 GCA_000969725.1 Ophiothrix spiculata
TATTAAATGAGATAATGATAGTTTGACAAGTATTAGCAAAATGTTCTGTCTATTCATTATATGCGTTCCCATAGAACAGCAAATTATTTTATTTTTCTAAAGAAAAATAATATATAAAAATAGCGCACTTCTTTAATAGGCAGGTTTATTGTCAGGAAAATGTTATTTCTAATGAAGCTTCATTTTCAAATAAAATGTTTTCCAATAACAAATTCATACCAAAATGATTGGGAATAATTAATCGGTGAATATAATCAGAATCATAACATGAATACATTGACAAAATTACGGCAGGAGATAACACTCTGAAATAAATTACGGTATTGTTTGTATTTTGCCTAGTTCTATGGATATTTTTGTAATTAAAAACTTATTTATGATGGCATGTCATTAGGTGGGTATGCTAAAAAGGTGGTGTTGTTACATTTTTTTGTGGGTTCTCGGACTTAATTTGATGTAAATTCACTATTCCTTGGCCTATTGACTTGTTTAATGTCTCATTTGAAAGCTTACACTTTCTGCTATTTGTGACAGTAATTTGGCGTTCATGTGTTACATAATTTAAGAGTGACAATGGTTTGAACTTGGCAGTACAAGGGTGGTGGTGCCTAAGGATGCGGTGGCTACGGATGCGGTAGATACCCAAATTGAGACAATATCGCCATTTTGGAAGGTTTGACACTGCTGGAAAATTCACAAATGGATTCTATGACCTCAAATACATACAGATAGTCACCAACATGGCTAAAATTTGGTATATAATTACAGCAATTGGCAAATTTATCATTTTTAGACCTTCCTCAGACCCCCTTCCCCCTCGATCAGTTTTTTGGGCAGCACCTTCTCATTTTTTGTCCGATTTTGACAAATTTGGTGTCAAAATGTTCAGAGGATCAAGCTGCATCAAATAAGAATTAGGGCAGAATGATTTGAAACATCACCATTTTCTCCCCTTGTATAACCCCCTCTAATTAATTGAAGGTCATCAACACCAAGACCCTAAGGGGTCTGTTTCAAGTTTAATGCATCAAAGTAACTATTAAAGTGTTTAGAACATATCCTGAAAAAATGAACTGTTTACCATTAATCATTCCAATTTATGACTTGCTTTAGTAAAAACAGGCAATTTGAGAAAAACGCGTTTGAAAATTACAGTTTGCATTGCCGTCTATGGAGTAACTAACCATTAATTAGCTCATTATGCCAAAACAAAAGTGATATTTGGCTAAAAGGTTACTTGAATTGAAAGAGATAAATAATATTAACATCATATCAAACAATTGTTTTTTTGACCATTATGACCATGTAACACATTTTTGACCCACCTCATGAAATGCCACCTTATATAAGTGACGAACCGGATTGGTTTATGATTGCTAATTGATTTTGCCGAGCCACGTTTGATACATATAACTGCATTAATTAATTTTGCCTTCACATATTTTATTACAAAATGCCAGCCATAATCCATCACAACCAGTGCAGCGTTTGTTGACGAAAATAATCAGATTTATCGCTCTTTATTGAAATAAGAAGATACATGTAACTCACAACATATTGTTCACGGATGAGAGAATAGCGTGTGCAATAATTACAAGTATGTCGAACATATATTTCCAACTTTATACTTTATAGCATTTATTATAAATTTTTGAACAGTATATTTTTTTTTTATATATATATAGATGTAGTTGGAGAGGATTTTTAAATATTTTATTCTATTTCTGTTTATCTTGCATATTTAATGTAAGGTGTGTTTTACTTATGTATATATTTTAATTCATTGTATTTTTTGATGCTTTAAACTATTAAGAACAACTGTAGATTTCGTTTTATTTTTTATTTGGTGACATTTAAGTTAACTTGTCTATTGATTTCTGATCTCTTTTTTGCAGAATGATTGATATGTGAGATGTTGGCATGCACAGAGGACAGGAGGGAAATACCGTGAGGTTATATAAAATATAATAAGATTGTCCTTGATGATGAATTTCAGCATATCTGACGTTTATCCAAAAACACTTTCACATTATTATTGACATTTGATGTAATTTTGATGAAAAGTTTCAATAAGGGTCTATTTTTTAAATTTTACAAACGTTAAAACTTGTACTGTAAACAACGTGCTTTTGTCCACGAAAACAGCTGACTAAATAAAACCAGATGCTAACACTAGAAGCTTTTATTTTGTGAAATAAGTTCATCTACCCACATTAATTTTATCGAGGAATTATATTGAAAAAATATACAAAATATTTACAAAATATGTTAACTACTCATCTTATTTCTGCCCGTAACTGCAGCAAGCAATATTTAATTTCGTATTGCTATTTATGGAATTGGTACATCTGAGTCTATCAAATAGGATCATTTATGAACTGTTTAGGTCATGAGCAGTTTTATAGTAAACAAAGTATAGTATCACATTAGAGATACACACATACTTGCGGATTTTGCCAGGTTACGCTAAGTGGCAATAGATGAACATAGGCGACAAACATTGGCTTCAGCAATTTGGGAACTACACTCATGCTATTAGTATACATGTACAGATTTGTATCATGTGATTAAGCTTCATGTGATGATGAAGAAGCTTATTATGTTGCGTCTTTCTGCGCCGAATTACATCAACAAAATTGTTTATGAACAAAAAAGGGTTTTACTCTTTTGTATGCTTAAGTTATATAATACTTATCAAAATATAATCCATCAAATATTAAAATAGTCCATTCTATCTACTACCATTGCACCAGTGCCATCTGCAGACTTTATCTTTTTGAAAGATCTGCTCCAGCAAAACTGATATTTGAGTTCATTAAATTTCTGAATTCGTTGCATTCCTTGATATCAAGTGTGTATAAGCAAGCTGCTTTAACTTTTTTTTCCATTTTCATTTGACACCAAAGTCCATCGTAGGTCCAGGAAAAACGATGACTGAACTGCTATTTCGAATCATAATATATGACCCATTGAAATGATATTTTGCTGTTTTTCTAGCTTTGGTAACGAACACTTCAAAAGGGGATAGGGGTTGTCACTATCCACGTAATCGTCTGTGTTATAAAAAAAAAGGGTTAAGTAAAACGAGGGTTATATTTAAGTATTGGATTCATTCACCCGTCCGATGCAATGTAAAATCATGTTTTTTGTCTTTAAATTTTAATGAAGGTAGCAGGTAGACATATTTAATATATAAAAAACACTATGTCATTGAATCGGAAGATTAAATAATGTTAAAGTCCTTGACAATCAAAAACGTTCTTCTAAATGGTAGTGTTATGGTTCTCTATAATATGCCCCTGAAAGGCAAGTCAATGTATGCCCTTTTGAAATGTTGATAGCACTTTTCAGTGTACTGAAAATTAAAGAAGGTCACAGTAAAACGTACTCATTAATATCATATTGTATGAAATTCGGGAATTAAATATGCACAATATACAAAATTACATTCTTATATTTTCTATTGCCCGTATTTCAATGTAAACGAGTTGATATTTTAATTTAATTTCCTTCGCATGTTTAATAAGTAGCTTAAAAGCTACTTATTAAACATGCGAAGGAAACTTTTTGCAAAGTGTTATTATTTCATCTATTCAGAGATTTATCAATTCTATTCTCATCATGAGTGTTATTCTAGTATATTATTTCATTACTTAAAACGCTCTTCATAAATACAAATGTCTAATTCAGATTAGCAGGTAGACAAGTTTTAATACAAAACTATGATAAATGCTTTAAAGAATCGACGATTAAGCTGAGTGACAATTTGACACAGAAACGGAATATTGAGGGAAACGAGAAATCAAATGTATGTGCAGAGTAGTTATGAATTATTATCTGAACGTTTTGTGTAAATTTAAAAGTTCGTATGTCTGGTAGCTTTATTTAGGAAAACAAATACAATGTATAGACACACAAAGTTAATCAAGCACAAACAAACAAGCAAATAAAACTTTTAAAAACTAGGAGAACACGTCAAGAATAAATATGGATAACCAAAGAAACAGTGAAAAAACAGAAACACTCGGCAAAACCGGCATGTCATTATTTTTTATATTATCATTATTATTTATTATATGTCACATTTTTGGGAAAATTCAGTTTTCTTGCAGATGACTTACGTCCTTTTGGCCCTCTATTGTTTATATTGATCCAAGTCCAAGATTTGATTGTATCAAAATAATTATAACTCGTAGACAAAATTATTTAAAAACTTAAAACGTCATTATTTTACTAACTTACCTCAAGAGAACTGAACCTTTTACTGGTTCTATTTGGATGACCATGTGCTGCATGAAGTTTAGATTCCTTTGGACTGTGTACATTGGCTCCATCAAGATGATGCTTCTGTTTTAGTACTCTTTCTTTATTATTTCTTAACTTATCAAGTAGTGGTCTGTGCTGATTTTTCGTCCTATTACTACTGTTACTTCTTTGGCTATCAGAACTGGCAGAATCGGGTAGATCCTTTGGCATTGGTACTGCAACAGAGACCTTCATTCCTTGCTTGTTGGAATCTGGTGCTTTTCCCAACATTCTGTTCCATATTCCAATTCCTAGATTATTACCTCTTAAAAATCGGTTATTTCCAACTATCCGTTCGTGATTATTTCGATTATTTACATTATTAGTCCAAGCACCTGGAAGTTTTATGCTATTTTGATTCGATGAATCGGATGACACAGAGTATGTGGTTAGTAAAACTACATCTATACAAAGCCATAAAAGTGATGTAAAAAGCACTGCTTGGAGAACCTTTCTGGACGGAGGCATTTTTCGTTGTCTTGTGATTCCAATAGAAACACGACTCCTTGTTACGTTGGGACTCATTTGTCCGGTGTCAAAATATTGTGGTCTTAACTAAATCCAACGTCCAAGACCACCGCATTAATATTTTCACAACGGCTATACCTTGTAGTAAAAACTAATAAAATGTGTCATATATAAATACAGTCTGAAGCAATACACATCTTTGCAGGAACCGCTATGATATCTTGAATAATTGAAATCCTCATAGACAATTCTCCAATTGCATTCGCTTCCATTCAACTACGATATCCTCATCTTGATATATCTACATTTTGACAACATAATCCCAAGACATTCCTTTTCCATTGATGTATAAAGATGATACAATTTCCACTCAAAGAATACATTCATTCAGTGTTTTTATTCAATATCAAAGAGTGGCTAATGCACTCACAAGAGAGATATCCAATATATAACTCGCAATATCAGCTATCAATTCCCATTGCTGCATAACTTTCATTTGCGGCATCCCTTTGAAACATCACTGCTAAAATGAGCAGGTAAGCTTTCCATTTAAGTGAATTAAGGCAACAGAAATATCGCTACTCAGGTAAATATGCAAGACTGACTTTCAATTGACACTTCAGCTGCATCCGAGCTCACAGATATATTTGCTAAGATGAAATAACCTTTAATGTAAAGACAAAGTGTCGGCCTCAATTGACTAGCCAACAAGTCATTCACATGGTGTGGTTATAACACTGACGATATTGCTAAGCCCATCCCATCTTACATACTGGCAAGCGCACCACGAATAACGTCGCTTTGAATCAAAATATTTTCTTCATAAGCAATGATTAATTTCACTGCAAATACTTGGTAAAAGCTACGATGATAGAAATTACGTCCATCCTGCATCTATCGCATGATGTTCCATCGATAGGCAAGCTATATTTACACTGCGCAATGTTGCTTGGTATTTCTGGATCATAACGATTACTAGTGTTGTTAATGTCTGTTACTCCAGCTGATGATACACACAACCATTATGAGTCCTGACAAAAAACAAAAATGGAAAACGAAGCACGTTACTGCCAAGTGCAAAGTTAGTTATTTATACAGGATGTACAAGGTATGGATTGTTTTGTTTAAAACAAGAACATCACGTGACAGAAAATCGATTTGCAATTTATAAACGTTGTCTGCAACAGCTGATGAATACATAGTTTTCCGCAACGTGGACAATTAAAGGAATATTCTACAATTATTTCAAAATATGTTTATTTGAGGATGGTACCAAATGAAGTCAAATATCTTTTTACAAAAATAGTGGTGTTGCAGTTTTAACCATATAAATTGATTTTATAAATTGATACAAATATAAGGACGTTTTCGTTAACATTTTGAAACCTACCAATGTTTACATTCACAAATCCAGATTCCTTTTTTAATACTTTGTTATATTTGCTGTGTTACGCTAGAAGTACTACTCAATATTCTATTCTGATCAGAGACATGATTAATACAATCAAGACAATGAATATAAGAAAAAATTCACACCTAATGTAACGATGTAAACTAATGTAAATGAAGGGTATAATACTTCATATATGCATTAAATGTCGTATTCATAACATTTCCAACAGTGAAACATTTGTTTGATCTATAAACT
This sequence comes from Ophiothrix spiculata, assembly GCA_000969725.1. Lineage (NCBI taxonomy): Eukaryota > Metazoa > Echinodermata > Ophiuroidea > Amphilepidida > Ophiotrichidae > Ophiothrix > Ophiothrix spiculata. The sequence goes on from JXSR01S016154.1 coordinate 6,422, forward strand.
CGTATTTCCTCAGTAACAGCATGTAATAATTCCAAAACAAAATAATACAAACAAGTATATAATTACCAATAATGGAGCGAATATACCAATTTTTACCAAGCCCTTTGTGGTAAGATATTTCTTAATTCTACTTAATATGATATAAAATAAGCAAACTCATCCAAAATATTGTTTGACTTTACAATGTAAATAGGAATTATCAATCAGATATTGTGTGAAATATTGCGTATGCTATGCCTATATTATACAACACATGTTGAAAAATCATTTTTACAATTTGCTGTATTTGTTTTCAAATAATAAAGCCCAGTCTTCAGGTACTTTCATTACTTTAAATGCTCAAATGCAAATTTTTGAGTTAATATTTTTGATTTCATGATAAATATAAAAGTTAATAAAATGTAATATGTGATACCTTGATACGTTGTGCATATTTTTATAACGACCTTAACCCAACTATCAGTTTATTATTGAGCAATGTACAATACATACATACCAGTATTGTTTTTATTAATATTCTTTGATTTTGAACTATTGCTATACAATAAAAGTTGACCCTTAGAATCAACCCATAATTACCACATTAGCATTAGTTGTCAAATTTAAAAGATATAGAACAAGAAGACATCAAAACAGAACAATAAGACATTAAAATGAAAACATTCCACTAAAATGAGATCACTTTTGAAATGACTGTAGATTAATGATTTAACTATAATGTATACATGTTCATTACAACCTTGTGCTATTTTTAAAAAAGACCTTCATTATTATTTTCTACTAATTACTTTATTATAAGTCTTGATTTAATAGTTCCTCACATCCCTTTTGATTGTTAAGGTTCCTAATCAACAATGGACAACTATTTTTAAGTTTTGTGGCGAAATGTGTTGCTCTTATTTTTCAACCTTTTACAAATATTTTTCTTATTGGTGTAAGTTTAAGTTACAAGGGATTCTATCCAGGACATAACATATGTAGGTGTCTCTCTACAAGGCATTTTATTTTCACCAAAACTGAGGGCTTCTCGAGGCCATGACGTATGTCGTTTTTAACCATTATCAAGTTTCAATTCTGCTAATCATTTAAAAGCTGAGAGCATAAATAATTTGATTAAGTTCTTAACTCAAAACAAATTAACAAAATTGCGACTTCTCTGCTCAATTAGTGAGTACATGTCTCTTATGTATAAACATCGTCATTTAAACAGTTGAGTAAAGGAAGCCTGTGATAATATGAATAGATAGAAAAACAATGTAATCCCATACTGTTTACCACACTATTTGTGAACTGGATTCTTAACATAGCATTTAAGGCACATATATAGGTTTCGATTACGCCTGACATTTACTTTTGATGTTTGCCCAATGTGAAAAACACGACAATGATTCATAAGACTGATATATCATTATGTCAGTTATACGATGTAAGGTTTTTGCCACGCGAGGCATAAACATTTTAAAAGGTGAAGATAATTTTACTGACAAGTGATGAAAATATATCACGAATACATGAGGAAAACGATTATTATAAGGGTATCTTTAAATACCAAAAAGGGCATGAGATACTAGGTATTTTCCCGTTCTGTGATATTCATAAACTATGAATCTTTTCCCATACATAGTTACACATGTACCATAATGCTACATGAGACAATTTTTTTTCACACAGCAATAATTTTATATTATAATCTACTTCTAACTACAAAATAAAGTATAGATCAATCTTTAAGACTCAAATGATTCAAGCTCTTAATTTGACAGCATACTATTATGGTTAATAAAAATAAATAAACAACATGTACACTTTAATTAAATAGACTGTATTAATTTTCTCTTTGGAAATTTCAATATCATATTATGTTATGTCAGGTACATAAGATATTTAGAATAACATAAAAACGCTGATAGATAAGATGTATCACTGAATCAAGTGAAACTAGGGATGTTATCATCGCATCACCTTATGTGCAGACTGAACTAGGAAGTCGAACTATTTTGTGAGTACCAAATTTAATTGGATGTGTTACAAGCACTTTGCTGATAATATTGAACTATGAACAATCCTGATGATTTTTTTTCAAGTTATATATAGTATGCAGTATTATATAAATTTCCATTCTTAAGTACTGGCAATTAGTACCGGTGACAACCTGAAAATATGCTAAATTTGTAGAATTTGACCCACTGTTCAATATGAAAATACTTTAAAATGTTCCCCGATTTTCACAGGTTGCTCAAAAACTTGATGATTCAAAGTTAAGAGTGAATTAATTCATACACACCCTAAAGAAATTACGACCTTTCCCGAACTGATATGTTTTACTTTGATTTTTGATTTTAATTCATGAAGCAATGTTTAGAGAAAGTGGCTTTTTTAAGAAAGTTTTTAAGAAAGCAACCAATCCTCTTTAAAGGGATCTACTGCTGAATTATCAGGAAACATATAACTTTGAAATACAAAATGAAGCTGTAATAACATAACCTTATAGGTAATGAATGATTCATACGTTTTTCTTTGGTAGCTTGGAAACATTTAGATAATGACTCTATGTTTGAGCATATTGCGCCTCAATTATGTATGAGCTAATGACTCTAATAGTGGGCAATAGTCGGAGCCAACAAGGTAATGTTTAATCGTTTTCGATGTTATATGAAAATCGGATCTTGCTTTAATACGTGTTTTTTTATTCTTTAGTGGGTTTTTTTTGAACAGATTGAAAGCATTTGATATATTGAATGCTGTATGTTTTCACAAAATTGGTCAGAAAGTACTTACTTGTCATATTTAACTTGTCGTACTTAAAATAAATTGGTTGTTGGGGGAATGTATAGAACCTCTTTATACTTCCTAAGTTACATGCTCTTCATAAAAAAACACTGTTTTGTAGCTTTTTCATTTCCAAAAGACGCCTATTGTAACCAAAATATCAAAACATGAAAAATAATTCTATTTAAATTGTGCTAAAAAGTAAAAAGCACGTAAGCTTAAAATGGACCAACATTATAAAATAATACATGGGTAAAAACCAATACTCCATATCATCATTGATTACCTGTTACATACAAAATTTGTGTTGATCTTCATACTAAGTGACATATGGCCGTCATTTTTACATTTGAGCACCTCTGAGCTTTAAATTACTTGAAAACATTGGTAATTGTTTGCTTATGTCAGTATGTAAGCAACAACCACAAACTTGCCGTAAAATTGGCTCAAGGACAATCTTGCTTCAGTGCAAATTTCTGAAGATACGTATAATGGAATTTTCATCGATTTTGCTCACAACACAGGACTTTGAATTTTAGTACATTTGGGAAAATGTTCATTTGCATATCAGTCAAAAGCATATATTCGCAGGCATCGTCAATGAAACATAATGTCATGTTTTGGGGTTTTTTTGTGTGTTTTTTAACATATCAAAGTATAGCTCTAGCACAGAACCCACTTGTTTGTTACTACGAAACAAGTCGAAATTGGTCACTGAGTCAGAATGAATTGGTACCTCAAATGCCACAACCTCGCTACTTAGTCACTAAACAATGCCAAATTGGTTTGATCACTGGATATTTTTGGTCACTGGTGAATAACTAGACAGAGAAGTGGTTTTGACTCTCCGTAAGTTAATGTGAATTCGACATACTGTTGAGTTGACATGTTCTTAACTATGGTAATTAATGAAAAACTCACCAATTTATTGAAACAATTCTCCCGAAATATGCTGAGATGAACACCAACTAGAAAGGTCACTTAACCTCATAGAGAGATGCGCTGTGGTTGTTAAGAGTAGCAGATCAAATCGTATATCAAATATTCATCGCTTCAAATCTTCATAAAGACTTGGTTAGATAGCCAGAATCCAAAATAAACTGATTGATAGATATTGTTGCAAACAAACCTGACACGAAAACAGCTGATTTTGCCTCAATATAAATGTCTGTTATTCTTCCTGTTTAAAATTGGCAAATAACAGCATTTTGTCGTTGTATGTCTGAAGGAATATAGTCGCCCTGTTTCTGATTCATACTACAGCGCTCATGTATATCAACGATATATTTTCAATCTGTTAACATTACGTTAATGTTACAAAGTTTAAAAACGCTAAACCCACGGTTCAGTTGGTAAACATTTAACGCTTCTCCATAGTTACGAGGCTGTTGCGGTTGAATTAAACGGAAATCACAGGATGGGGAAACCCACAGAGGCAGTTTTAAGACTTAAAGACATAGACTTATACCCGGTCTACGCCTATTGGGAAACAATCTTTAAATTAAGTTAAAATGCGTGCCTTATATATCTATGCCTTTAATTGTTGCATTGGAACCGGTTATTTCTAGTAAATATGATTTTGTGAATACCGATTTAGTTACTATATAAATGATATATGAGCTTGATTAATCTATTTCTTTTATAATTCCTCAATGTGGCACAAAAGCTGTGTAACCAAAAAGTGGTCTAATTAATAAAATCAAGAACCGCCTCCTAAAAACGAAACATGGGCTAGTTGGCATGGTATAGGCCTGTTTTTTGTACTAAAAACCTTTACCATACAAATAATTTTTCAAAGCTCATCACCTGCCCTCAATCATGTTTGATTTTACGGACATTAATCATCGACAGTTTTGTCTTTTTAACTTTACCTCCACACATAACTGGTGCCCCAAGTGTTGAAAGAATTTCTCAAAGGAAGAATCAAAATTTTATAGCTATTTTACGTCGCCTTAACTCCCTAGATACTACGAATTTGTCTGAAAGGCCTCCTTCCGGAAAATCTGTCTCTTGTCAACAGATAAGACTTACACCTTATTCTACATAGCTTAAAACTTGCATTGCCTGCAATTTCTATTTCAATAAAGATCGTCTTTTATACTTTTTACACATTAAAGTTTAGAAATAGCAACACGTCCTTTAATAGCTAATACCTAAATTGTGGTCTATGCCCAGGGGGGCCACTTATATACTTTCATGTGGTGTCATCAGCGAGCAGACCCCTCAAATTTTGTACCCTAAACACTGACATGTGCGATGTGTAATCCTAACCCTTTTCGCTGACCTTTATGTAAAAATTATACCCTTTTCACTGACCAATCGTATTTTAAGTACCCTTTTAACTAACCTACCAAAAAGCCCTTAACAGAGAACAGGAACCCTTTTCACTGGAAATGGCCTGTGGTATAGAAGCAACGTGATTTTATCAAGTTTGGGGTGAGTTCCATGGAAATTTGCAGTTTTTTCTGGATTTGCAGAGGTTTTTTTTGTAAATTCATGTTCTTAGAATTCATACTGTAATCGCCGACAACTTGTTCTTAAAATCAATACCCTAAATGTTGATGTGTGCTTCTAAAAGCATACCCTTTTTTCCAAAATAAAGTGAAATTGATACCCTTATCGCGGTGCTCGCGGTCCGTGACAATTCGTAAAAAAGTACCCTTTCCCTTGAATTTCTGCTCGCTGATGACCCCACGTTTACACTCAGTGCCCCCCCCCCCCCCGGGTCTATGATGTTGATCAAAATATCTTGAAGGTTGGAGAATATCTTTTTAAAGTTAACATCTACTATTAAATGGCCTTACATCGACAGGTGTTTCCTATATTATATGAGGATTGTGTTTTTAAACACTATAGAAACTAAAAAACGAAGAGTTTAACATATATACTTTAGCAGACATTTAGATTTATCAGTAAAGACGGAAGGAAACTTAAGGTATCTCAAGTTGTCAACATGGCAAAGTCACGTAAATGTATGTGTTATGATCATCATAAGCACAAGAGTACACAATGCGTCCAATTGATTGTTGACAGTGTAATACTATTATGCCATGTAACTGAAGAAAATACTTTGCTTTAAAATAAAATTCTTCACTACATTTTGAAAATATTTTACTTCTTGAATATATTCTCCTTTATCATTAGTAGATTGATCTTGTATTTTTAAGGTTAATTCTAATATACGTATTAACTACTAAGACCAACGTTGGATAAAATCTGGCTGTATAGGTATTAGTGACAAGAGAAATAAAACTTAGATCGTGTGTTTTTCTTTTACGTGTTGACCTGTCAAACAATAGGGTATACGTAACAAGAGGAAAGAAAACTTCTTTTTTCTGTCAATAGTACGAAAAAATTAACTAAAAGTAAACTCACAAGAAATGGAAAAAATAACAAAACAACTAAATGTATAACAATTGTTATGTCCCTAATTCAGTTAAATGATAAAAGAACTCGAAGTAAAGTATGCACATTCGTGATTTTAGCACACATTGAGATGATTTCGACATGATCTCACAGAGTTTTCACATTACTAAGATTCTAAACAAATCGTTGAGTCAATGAGATTAACAGATAGAAAACAAGACAGCGGCTGGGAGGATATTGAACCCTACCTAGTCTGGCAACGATACGAGATAAAGTGGGAAATTGAAAGATTGGACACATGGGTAGAACATAGCAGAATAATGTATTATTCATTGTTATGATTGTGTCAACTACAATTATGTAGTAGTACTAATAACATCAGTAAAACATGAAACAAACAAATGCTGAGTATCATCTTAAATTAAACCTAACCACAATAATAATATATGGGTTTAACAATATGGAAACAGGCGGACTTGGGCAATGTTTTATATGGCGAACAGGCATTAAAAGTGAATGATGAGTTTGTCAAAACTGAAGGTTTCTACAAATTTATTGGTGATGTTGATTGCATTAATACATGCAAATTCAAAAAGAATACTTATGAAGAATATTGATTTTAAATCATCATTGAACACTGGATAGACCCTGTAAAGATAATTTGATTACGAAAAGGAAGAACCAACAATTAAGCAATCTTCCGTTACCTAAATTAATAATCTTGATTGTGTAGATTAAACTTTAAATTTCATTTATAAAATATACGTCGTTGCAAGCATAAATCACAGGTATACGGGGGTAATCCCAATTTTCTCAGGGTTATCCGCGATTTCCGATTCCTCTTGGTGGTTTGGACATGATTAGGCCAAATAAATAAAATTTGTCTCAAAGCTCACGAGTTTCTTGAAAGTTAATGCGGAATGCATTTTTTATTCCCAATTTAGGTTTTTGTTGTATGTCAGCAGTAAAATTACAAGTATTAACTTCATATGTTGACATTTCTCAAAGACCAGGCATACATTATGGTCACAAACACAGTAAAGAGGTATTTAATTTCAATCATGGTCATGAATTTGTTTTTGGTGAGAACAAATATGATTTAAAAAGGAATCTAGAAAAAAATCTCAATAAAATGAAAATTTGGCCTTACTGAGTTTAGCTCTGACAAATGAATCTATCATGGTGTTTTTTCAAGCTCCGTTGCTGAATGTACTTACTTTTGTATGATCAAAGTTTTAGGCTCTGAAACGAGCCTTTTACCAAGAAATATGTTGGCATTTAGCAAGCAGAGCCAGTGGACATCTGTCTTTAATTTCGATAAATTCAACAATGAAAACAAATGAAAAAGATGAGTAGGGTGTATCATCATATCACACTTTTCAACATAAATATAGCATAGTGGAGATAAAGATGTAAATTCATTTTAATCACTGAAACGTACTGTCAGTTTAAATAACACTGGTTAATTGAAATTGGAATAAAATATATAGCCTTTTCCATTTATGAATCACAGAAACAATTAAATCAATTTATAAAGAGGAAATGTGGAAATGGAGAATGCGTGATCAAATTGACATTTATCATCAAGTTTTACTCATTGCAGGTGACATTGTTAGCTCTATATTCAGCATTTGTATTAGTCAAAGAAAATAGTTTTTCACTAGGCATAATTAAGAAGTAAGATATATCTTAAAGGTTTGTGATATTAAGGGGTGAAAGCACCTCACTCAATGTTACATTTTTGCAATTTTAATTTGTACCATAACTTTTGAACAAAAAGCTTAAAATTAATAAAAGTATACATTTCCAGAAAGGAATTTTCACAAGGAACATGATGGTGATGTTGATTTTTGACCAAAAATCACATTTTTTGAGAAAATCATGAAAAACACATTTTTTGGCCATTTGGGCTTCCAACCAAGCTAAAAATAACATTTTTTTAAAAAGAAATGACCTAGGAATGGGAATTTTAATTCTAAACACCCACTCGCATGTTGCGTCTTTTTTACTTTTTAAGATTAGGGCCAATTTTTTGATTTTCATGCCAAATAAGGTCATTTTTTGACCTTATTTGGCATTGAGTGAAGTGCTTACACCCCTTAAACTGGCAAAAGTGAAAAGAGTGGTTCCTACTGATGATTTAATATATCACACCAGGGCAGTAGCATTGGTAAATTAACAAAGGATTTCTTATGTGAAATGGAACAATATATCTTCCTATCTTTTTTTTCTAATATCGATCATCAAATCATCATTGAACATTGGATAGACCCTATATAAGGTAAATTTATAATATGTGTTATTTGTATCAGCAAAGTAGTTATAGTAAAAAATCAACTGAATATTTATTTACCAACAATAATGTAGGAAGCAATTGATAAGTACCCTTAATGAGTTGTTGAACGTTTGCAAGGGTTTTTTTCTCCAAATATGTTTGAAAAAGTAAGTTAACCTAATTAGGAAAAGGTATAACTAACAGTCAAATTATGTCTTCCGTTATCTAATCTTGAATGTGTAGATTCAACTTTTAATTTCATTTCTATAATATACATCGGTGCAAGCCTAAATCACAGGTAATCCCTATTTTCTCAAGGTTATCCACGATTTCCGATTCCCCTTGGTAGTTTGGACATGATTATGCCAAATAAATATAAGTTTGTCTCAAAGCTCACGTGTTTCTTGAAAATTAATGCGGAATGCATTGTTATTTTATTTCCATTCCCGATTTAGGGTACTTGTGGTATGTCAGCAGTGAAATTATAAGTTTTGACTTCATATGTTGACAGTTCTCAAAAACCAAACATACATTATGGCCACAAACACAGTAAACGGGTATTTTATTCCAATCATGTTCATGAATTTGATTTTGTTGGGAAAAAATATGATTTTCCAAAAAAATATAGAAAAAATGTCTGTAAAATTAAAATTCGGCCTTATTTATTTTAGCTCTGACAAATGAATCCATCATGGTATTTTTCAAGCTCTGTTACTAGGTATACTAACTTTTGTATGTTCAAAGTTTTAGGTTCTAAAAAGAGCCTTTTACCAAGAAATATGTTAGCATTTAGCAAGCAGAGCCAGTGGACACCTGTCTTTGATTTCAATAAATTCAACAATGAAAACAAATGAAAAAGATAAGTAGAGTGTATCATATCACACTTTTCGACATGAATATAGCATAGTGGGGATCAAGATGTAAATTCATTTTAATCACTTAAACGTACTGTCAGTTTAAATAACACTGGCTAATTGAAATTGGAATAGAATATATAGTCTTTTCCATTTATGAATTACAGAAACAATTTAATCAGTTTATAAAGAGGAAATGTGGAAATGGAGACTGCGTGATCATTTATCATTTATTGACATTTATCATCAAGTTGTACTCGTTGCAGGTGACATTGTTTAAATTAGCTCTATATTCAGCATTTGTCACTAGCCACAGAAAATACAGTTTATCACTATCATGATTAATATGTTAGAAATATCTTAGATGAATGTTATATTAAGCAAGTATACCATGCCATTGACATTAAATTTCATATTTTGTGATTCGCTCAAGTAGTCAATATATGAACATCGTGTCATATTTTGTGATTCGCTCAAGTAGTCAATATATGAACATCGTGTTCTGATCATATATTTAGCTATTTTATTCTACAGCTATTGATTTTCGAAACAGCTAATAATCATCAGATATCTTGATTTAAGACAAATCAAATTAATATGCATGTTTGAAGGTCTGTCTTCATATTTTTGAAATGTAATTTCCATAAAGTTCAACTCTTTTACCTCAATATGGTTTTAAAAATATACATTCAATAAGAGTTTTGTTGCAACTTTTATAATAGATCTAGATGTGTTTGCTTTTTGTATTAAAGAAATGAAGTACGCTTATTAAATAACAAAAACCGATTTCATATATTAATTGTCCAATGGTAAAATCTAACTGACAATAAAATATATTGTTCGTTGCGAAATGTTCCAAAGTAAATTTCATAGTTTTTCATCAGTGCCATAAAATAATAAAAATGTTTTCTTGTCTTGATAACTAGAAAATATTTGTCTGTTTCAAAATTCTTCATCATAAACCGCACTTCAATTCTTCGTTTCTCTAACACAGAAAACGGAAATAAAATTGTTCAGCAGTTTCAGAACAATTATAGGCTAAGAAAATTAATGAAAATTATGGCCATTAGTCAAACAAATTGCAAAAGTAATGATATTTTCAGGATAATATCAGACAAACATATACAACAACTGGTCAAAAATCTAGAAAAAAATAATTGGTGGAACATTGATTAATTTGCATAAAACAAAATGGCTGCCAAAACAAAGGTTAAAATTTCAAAATTGGTTAAATCGTGTTAAAAACCATTCTATTGTGTTCCACTAATCATAAAGAATCAGAAAAAGTATACTTTTACCCATCTCCGATTTATGGTTAATGAGTTATATCCAAAAACGTGAAAGGTCATATCAGGAGTCACGTGATATGTCCTATGGAAGACCAAAATTTCAAAATCGTCCGATTTTTTTCAAAATGGTCTCAAATTGTTTCTCTCGCAAAATTATCTACATGAAGTAGTAATTAGCAATGGCTCAGATGTACTATTGCTATGGTTACAGATCAAAGTAAACTTGGGGTTTTAGATTCCAATGTAATGGTAAATACAAACTTTGTTTTGCCTAATACCATAGCAACCACTGGTCTTATGAACTTTAAACTATTACTTCATTTAGACACTTTTGCAAAAGGAACATTTTGAGACCATTTTGAAGAAAATCGGACAATGTTGAATTTTGTGTCTCCCATAGGACCTATTGCGTGAACCCTGATATGACCTTTCACATAATTGGATATAACTCATTTACCATTAAAGTATACTTTTTCTGATTCTTTGGGATTAGTGGAACACAATAGAATGGTTTTTAACACGATTTAAACAATTTTGAAATTTTAACCCCTGTTTTGGCAGCCATTTTGTTTTATGCAAATTAATCACTGTTCCACCAACTAGATTTTTCTAGATTTTTGACTAGTTGTTGTATATGTTTGTCTGATATTATCCTGTAAATATCATTACTTTTGCAATTTGTTTGACTTATTTTTTTATTTTTACTAGCCTATTAGGCCATTTGAAAGATTCTGTAAAGTTTCTCTGCATGCTATGACATACTTGATCATGCAGTGTGTTTGTCTGTACCAGAAATTAATTGTTTTTCAATGTCAGGGATAGCTCTGGAGCACACGAGTGCACAGTAATATGATGGAGCTTTCATCAGCATGCAACATATTTCTAATTATAAAGTTAATGGCTAGATATTTAAAAAGATGTTGAGACACAGTCGTAAATTTTGCAACTATGTAATAGTAAATAGTGCAATATTGTAATGAAAACAGGGACCGATCTTGTAATAATCCCAGTGCAATTATGATGACAAAATAGTAAGGAAAAGTGAACTGATTTCGAGTTACCCCCGTATCTATTCTACAAACATACATTTATTAAATAACTGATCTTAAAGTCAAAACCGAATTAGATCAAAGCCTAGATTCCATTTTAAATATTCAGGAAATATGCAGAATCGACTCATGCTGCTTGAACCCATCAATCAAACTTTCTCTAGTTAAATACAGGACTTGATTGACTTCGATTCAATACGGAAGGATGACTAGAAGATTTTAGAGTTACAAATATTTATCAGTGTGGCTACCTCTTAAAGGAGCTTGGGACGATTTTTCAGAATTTAGTTTTCCATGTCATATGAAAAAAAACAATCAAGTGGTGTAAGTTTCAAATTTCACCTGATTCGGTCAAACCGTTTTGATTTTACTGGCAATTATGTGTTTCAGAACCGCCAATACGTTTCTGTGTAAAATTAATTATGGTTTCCACGATTAGACACATTTTCACATATATATCCAAAATAGAACATAATTCAGTTGTGAAATTTCACATGGGTCATGAGAAAAATCTGAGCAACATACTGGTACAAAAAAATCTCAAAAAGTTTGAAAAAAGGTTGAGGCAATCGGACCATGTTCCTTTAAGGTCAGATTCCTTTTATCCGTTTGCGATGCGGTTGCGGTGCGTTTTGAACTGTTAGGGTACTGGTTCGTATAATTTAAAGCACATGATTGAATGGTATCAGGTTGAAGCTGAGATTCAATATCAATATTGATATTGTGCAAAACGCACCGCAACCGCACTGCAAACGGATAAAGAGAATCTTGCCTTTAGAACATTTTAAATCTTACAATACAATGGGGAAATTAAAGCATCAGATACATTATCAAAAATCATGACCGAAACCTGACAATATGAAGAATTTAAGTAAGTTGAGTAAGAAACTCAAAACTTGGAAATGTCCGACTGTTCCGCTGATTTGTATTAATCATATGAATATGTCACATGACAAAAGTGTAAAAAAGTCTTACCTTTCACATGATTCAAGATACATCAGTATAGTAACGCATTAAATATGTTTATCTGAAATGCATTATTGTTTGAGCTCCCGAGAACCATTTGTATTCATCACTACAGAGCACACTCAGCACACTCTTGAGTCTGACAGAAATATACCTCATTCTTGCGAATCCAGTTTGGTGAAAAAATCATTCTATCAGATATTCTTCTTTATTCAGAAAGTGCCAGCACGCACGATTCCCTCGGAAATAAGCCTGTTTAGCATTGTGATGCTTGTTTTTGACTTTGCAGTAGATGTTTACCCTTCAAAACAAGCCATCCTGTGAACTATTTGAAACTGTTTTAACTCGACGGGCTGCTTGTGTAAATGGAACTATAGAACAGGAATGAAACCGATTCCCAGTTGGCAAGGTGGCGCGCAATGGATGATGAGTAAAAACAAGTGAAAGAAAACACACGTACTTGGAAGGCTTATTTACCTTTGGGTATTCGATTTTATCATTAATGTTGAAACAAGAGTGGATTTCTAGAAGTGACTTTTTGCGAAGAAGATGTAGTGAAGTTGTTGAAATATTGACCAAATATTGACATTCTGTGCCAAACTGAGTGTTAATGCTACAAGGTACTCATAAGCAGTTTTTATTTTAGTACGTTTTTAAAAGTGCTTACTTGTGAAGTACAAATGACCTTAAAGTATACCTTTAAGAGATTTTCAAAATTCATAGGCCTAGATTTTAACCGAATTTGAAGCAATAACAATTAATCAGATTCGTACTTTTTAAGATATCTAATATACTATGAAAAGATTAAGTTAAGTTGAAAGTCTGGTCATTCATAATTGATAATGCATATAAAAAGGACCAAAATACCCCTTAAAAATCGAGAAATCGGATGAATCGTTTCAAAATAGCGGCTAATTTTTCTTTTCTGTTCTATCCCGTCAAAATTCCAAAACAATGTTCTCAAAGAAAACCTTTGCATGTAATGTTGCTCACACTTGCACATTGTAAGTACAAAATTTGAGAGAAGTTATTCGTTTACGATTTTATGAACAAAATAAATATTTTATGCGGAAATGACTTGCTGTTTTTTTCTTTCTGGAAATTGCGAAAAATGCATTATGGAAAAATAATCTTCTCTACGAGTAGTTAACGTCCATTTGTTTTCATGTGTTAAGGCTAAAACATTATACATTCCGTCGTTGGTCTATAATCCTTGTAGATTATTTCATATTTTCCATGGATAAATTTTAAATACATGCTCAGCAGAAGTTGTATTGTTGAAGCAGGTTTCAAATGCAAGCAAAAAAAAAACAATATTAAATCTAACCGTAGACAATAAGATTAAAATAAAGAACTTTGAAATCGACCTACATTTGTGTCATTTATTGTGTACCCGATGTAGCTTGGGGTTATTGTTACGTAATGAGTTACTTTTGTTTCAGGTTTCCATAACAACTATCAACAGACGTTCATTTTGTTATCAATGTAATCCACTCCATAATAGGTACGATTTGTCATTCAATACGATACGATTTATTGTGACTGACATGGGAATCAGACTTGATCATCTTTTTTTTCACGACAGCATGTTGAGTATGTAACAATACTTTATTGACATTAAGGGCAGAATTTAGTTGAATGTTCCTTTTGTTACATTGCAAAAGAACCTAAATTTGATGGATGTTTGAGAAAGATTGAAATTAATAAACTTGTTTTGGGGTTAATTTCTATTACCGAAACACAATTGTATTTTAAGAAGTAAATTTAGAAGAATTTATCGCTAACCTGGAACGTTTCTGTTTGCTCAACCAGCGTCCTCAGCAGCTGGTATGGCTCCCGGGATATGACATTGTATTGTTGTGTCCTTTGTTTTCGACTGGATGTACTACGAAATTGTGACGTCACAGATGTAGAATGACGTTATAAATTTTAATAAATTCTCTAGGAAGCGAATTCAGTCCTTTGTCAAAGTCAAATGTGTGTGCCTTCGGGATTCTCTTAGCATATCCACTCGAGTATATAATTTTGTTTTTCAAAATATCTAAGCAATATTTTATTAAACAAAATATTAGTAAGTCTCTACATACAGAAAAAAATTCTATTGAAATGTTTTTATTTACACTGTTATATGGACTCGTGTGTCCCATAGCAGACCTTGACATTGAAAAGCAATTAATTAACCAGCGGAACACCTTTTAATAACCGGTGCAGACAAATACCGCATGATCAAATATGTCATAGCATACAGAGAAATTTGACAGATTCTTTCACAATTTTTATCATTTCTGTGAAACTGCTAAGTCACTACATTACTCTTTTCTGTTTTAAAGGAAACAAAGCAGGATATATGTAGAATAGAAGTGCTGAGGTCCCGGGCTGGGGCATGTGTTGAAGGATTTTGAAGCGGACAAACACATTTCAGTTAACAAGACAAAATAAAGTTTGATGAAATTCCAGGACATATTTAAAATGCTTACAGTTTGAATAACAAATGGAAAAGTAGTATTTTGATCTTTAATCGTCACATTTTGTATTAAGCACATGCACAGATTTTTTTTGACATACTTCAAATCAAATCGTATCTATTCCATCTATTAAAATTGAAGTTAATACATACAAGGCTGAATCTGACTCATACGTTTATCGTGTTGAATGACTGCGCAATATAATAACTAATAGCGCTATTTTACCGAGTGACACCTGCAATAGGTAAAAGTTAACGATTAAGGTAAATTTTAGATCACGCATTCTTCATTTCCACATTTCCTCTTTACAATTTGATTTAATTCTAAATGTGATTCATGAAATGGAAAAGGTTAAACAAACTCTCTCAATTGCTACAGATCGCAATTGTTCAAATTGACAAGAACGTTTCAGATCAAAATGAATTTCCTTATTTGAAAAAATCTCCACATTTATACCCATTTTGAAAACTCTGGTATGAAACAACGGAATCAACCTTATTTGATTAACTTATTGGATCTGTAGACACTTCCTATAGATGCCCAGGTAACAAAAATGAATCTTACAATACATCGTATTTGAAAATAAAGCTTGGACCACAAACGAAGTAGGGAAGTTCAAGGGACTAAAATGTCAGTTTGTCATGTTCACACCGTCAATTACAGTTTTAAAAACAGGACCCTGATATACTTGTGATCTAGGTTTGCATCATTGCATGCATCAGTGAAATTACAGTTGTCAAATATGTTTGACCTAGACAATCTAAATAATTTTAACTTGTTATTGTTTTTTCCACTTCCTATACTTACCTTAATTCTTTTTAATAACATATTGCAACACGAATTTGTGTTTTCCTTTCACAGCACTTAAGCATTGTTTCCTTTGCTTTTTTGGTAAATATGTAAATCGTAAACACAGATCAATGATATTTTGAATAAAACTACTATCTGATACTTGCAAAAATGTCTATGCACACACACCCTCACACACACACACCTATATGTAGAGAAAGAGAAGGGATAGAATACGGTTTCACATGTATGATGAAGCTAGTCATATTTTACATATTCATTAACATGTCCCTCAATAGTATTACTACATAATTGTAAACAAGTATTTGACAAATTCATAACAATGAATAATACATTTTTCTGATGTGTTCTGCCCATGTGTCCAATCATTCAATATTCCAATTTTAACTCATACTGCTGCCAGACGACGAAGGGTTCAATAGTCTTATGTCTATTAATCTCTTTGACTCGATGATGTGTTCTTAGTTATGTTAAAACCTATTTGAAATAAACTCGATCATGTTAATGTGCCTTGAAACGTACGTGGCCAAATTTGTTTACTTTTGAAACTTATCTTAAAAACTTCGAATTATAGTTAACTTTGTACACTTACTACTTTAACATTTCTCGTGTTTACCACTATTCGTGTTATTTCCGTATTTTTCTTTTTTACAAACGCAATTCATATTGCTGAATGAAATGTACCCAGAATATCCCAGAACACTTTTTCCTGTGTTATTTCTTCTACACTTACTTTCATCAGGGAAGTTATTTGGTCTAACTTATTAAACATAAAGATTGGAATAGCTTATTTGTGTATGTTTTCTGATAAACGTATGTCTCTTATTTCAGAAGTAAGCTTAACATATGTGTTTCTTTTTAAAAAAATCCAGTTTTGCATAATTATTTGTTTTAGGTAATTTATATAGTACACATAAAAAAAAACAAGTCCAATTTCATTTTTTTCTTTTAAATAAACTTTCATATCTAAACCTAATTAACCAAGATGATATTTAAAAGTCTTCTAAGATGTATTTGATATGATTGTATATTTCAATTAATGCAACTCTTTATGAATTTCAGTTGACCTTTTGTGTTATTTCGGCTTATTTTCACGAGGAGAGTTTCAGTATATTGGTGATTTTTTTATTAATTACATTCGTTAACAGCATGTTGAGATTTAAACTTTGCTTGACTTTAGAGAGTAATGGGTTTTTATTTAGTTGAATCTAGAACTGTATAAATCAAGATCAATTTCATTTACTTTTTCCTTGCATGAAAAACAAAGTCGTAAATGACTTGCTTTTAATTCCCAGGCCGAAGAATGCTTAACAAAAGGTTTGATTCGTGTCTCATAGACGCCAATTCAAATTCATGTACAATCTCTATGCAACATAGCTTTAAACCTAAATTGTGTTTACCACTATTCGTGTTATTTCCGTATTTTTCTTTTTTACCAACGCAATTCATATTGCTGAATGTAATGTTCCCAGAATATCCCAGAACACTTTTTCCTGTGTTATTTCTTCTACACTTACTTTCATCAGGGAAGTTATTTGGTCTAACTGATTGAACATAAAGATTGGAATAGCTTATTTGTGTATGTTTTCTGATAAACGTATGTCTCTTATTTCAGAAGTACAACTTACCTTGCGTTAAAAGCGTGACATATACCGTTTTTACAACAACAAAAAACCTTATCCAGGTTTTTTTTTTCAAATCTGTTTTAGGTAATTTATATAACATACTGTACATAATAACAAAACCGAGTCCAATTTAATGTTTTTCTTTTAAATAAAGTTTCATATCTAAACCTAAACCAAGCAGCGTTATATGCATTCTATATTTTGTTGAAGTCTGATCTGTTGACAAGAGACAGATATTCCGGAAAGAGACTTTCCTGGTAAATTCTTAGTATCTTGGGAGTAATAAGGCGACACAAAATAGCCACATAATTTTGATTCTTCCTTTGAGAAATCCTTTCAACACTTTATGGGTGGAGATACTGTAAGGATATAAGTGAAAATGACAAAAGTTTAAATCTTCAGAAATAAGTCAGATTAGTATGTGACAACATGTATGGATGCGTAAGAGCGGAATATACATGTCAGTTAAGCCGTTTACATGTTGTCGCAAACAATCGGACATTAAACATCGACATTTTTGTCTCTTTATGTTTACCTCCACCTATAACTGGTGCCCCAAGTGTTAAAAGAAACTAACTATAGAAACTAACAAAAACCGAAGAGTTTAACAGACATACTTTAGCAGAAAATAAGATTTATCGGTAAAGACAAAAATTGGAGGTATCTTAAGTTGTTAACATGGCAGAGTCACGTAAATGTAACATGTGTTATGATCATCGTAAGTACAGGAGAACACAATGCGTCCAATTGATTGGTGAAAGTGTAATACATTGCAATATGTTATTTTATGCCATGAACAGAAGGAAAATACTTTGCTTTGAAAAAATAATTCTCACTACATTTTGAAGATATTTTACTTCTTGAATATAAATTCAACTTTATCATTAGTTAATTGATTCTAATATACGTATTATCTACTTAGATCAACGATAGATAAAATTTGGCTATATAATAGGGAAAAATGACAAGAGAATTAGTTTGTGTGTTTTTCTTTTACGTGTAGACCTGTCAAACAATAGGGCATAAGTGACAAGAGGAAAGAAAACTTCTTCTTTTTTTCCTTTCAATAGTACGAAAAATTACTAAAAGTAAACTCACAAGAAATGGAAAAGATAACAAAACAACTTAATGTATAAAAATTGGTTACTCCCTAGATAGATAAAATAACTCGAAGTAAAAGTAAGAACATTCGTGATCAAATTTGCTATGTATGTTGTAGCAAACATTGAGATGATTTCGACATGATCTCAAGGAGTTTTCACATTACTAAGATTCTAAACAAATCATTGAGTCAACGAGATTAACAGATAGAAAACAAGACAGCGGCTGACAGGCTATTGAACCCTTCCCAGTATGGCAATGATACGAGATAAAGTGGAAAATTGAAAGATTGGACACATGGGTAGAACATGCATAGCAGAATGATGTATTAGTCATTGTTATGGTTTTGTCAAATACTACAATTATGTAGTATTACTAATATCAGATATGCAAAACATAAAACAAACAATTGCTGAGTATCATCTTGAATTAAACCTAACAAACATAACGATAAAAGGTTTAACAACATGGAAACAGGCGGAATTGGTCAATTTTTATGTATCGAATAGGCAACAAAATGTGAATGATTCGTTTTGTAAAAACTAAAGTTTTTACAAATCGGTGATCCTGATTGCATCAATACATGCAAATTCCAAACGAATACTTAGGGTTGGTTCAAAGTTTTAGGCAGACAGAATATTCTATGCAACAACTATCCGTGTTTAAATTATTTCCCCTTATACCCTAATGCACCTTGGGATTATAACGGGGATTTGATGACATCGTGTAGAATACTTTTTTATTTGCCACCGTGTCGAATATTCTATCATGATATAGTCGTTATTACATAGATAAGCGTGAGATTTTATTGAATAACGAATAAATATTGCACGAATATTGATTTTAAATCATCTTTGAACATAATAGACCTTGTATCAATAACGTGGGAGGCAATAGATTTCCAAAGTACTCTTAATGAGTTTTTGAAAGTTCGCCTCCAAGAGGTTTTTTCTTCTCCCACTATGTCCCAGTAAGGTAGAACCAACAGTCAAAAAGTCTTCCGTTACCTAAATTAATATTACTTTTGAATGTTTAGATTAAACTTTTAATTTCATTTATATAATATAAATCACCGGTATATAGGGGGTAATCCCTATTTCCTCAGGGTTATCCGCGACTTCCGATGTCCCTTGGTGGTTTGGGCATGATAAAAAAAGGTTTGTCCCAATGCTCACGAGTTTCTTGAAAGTTAATGCAGAATGCGATTTTATTTTTATTTTTATGTTTATTCCCTTAAGGTTTATTGCGGTATGTCAGCAGTGAAATTATAAGTTTAGAGCTTCATATGTTGACATTTTTCAAAGACTACGCATACATTATTCAGCATAAATATAGCATAATAACAGATGAAGATGTAAATTCATTTTAATCACTAAAACGTACTGATACTTAAAATAACAGTGGTTAATTGAAATTGAAATAAAATATATAGCCTGTTCCATTTATGAATCACAGAAACAATTAAATCAAGAGGAAATATGGAAATGGAGACTGCGTGATCATTGATATTTATCATGAACTTTTACTCATTGCAGGTGACATTGTTTAAATTAGCTGTATATTCAGCATTTGCATTAGCCAAAGAAAACACAGTTTATCACTATCGTGATTAAGATGTTATAAATATCTTAAAGGAATGGGATATAAAGCAAGTATAACATGTCATAGACATTAAAATTTATATTTGTGATTCGCTCAAGTAGTCAATATATGAGCATCGTGTCCTGCCTGATCATATATTAGCTATTTTATTCTACAGCTATTGATTTTAAAAACAGCGAATAATCATTAGATTTCTAGATTTAAGACAAATCAAATGAATATGCATGTTTGAAGGTCCGTCTTCATATTTTTGAAATGTATTTTCCACAAAGTTCAACTTTTTAACTCAATATAGTTTAGAAAATATACATTAAATAAGAGTTTTGTTGCCACTCTTATAATAGATGTGTTTGCTTTTTGTATTAAAGAAATGAAGTACACTTATCAAAGGTGTAGGTTCCGATCACATTCTCATCCCAGGGCTCAACCGGAAGTATTGCATTTTTTGATGTCAAATGGAAGCTCATATTTTTTTGATTGTAAATCCAAAATTTAACTTCCAAATTCCAAATAGTTTTTGAGATATAGGAAAAAGTGTAAAGTTAATTGGTATTTACAATTTCTTATGTATTTTCATAACAGCCTCATCCCCAGGGTTGCATACTTTGTTTTGCCTCTGAAGAGTAAACAAGAAGAAAACTGAGGGTGAAACCACCCCAAAGGCATTACAGAGGTCAAGGTCAATCAGTTGAAAGTAGATTATACACATGTTAAAATAGGAACCTACACCTTTAATAAAAAACCGATTTCATAAATATTGATTTTTCCATTTGTTTCAGTAAATCTAACTGATGCTAAAAGTTATTGTTCGTTGCGAAATGTTCCAAAGTAAATTTCATAGTTTTTCATCAGTGCCATGAAATAATAAAAATGTTTTCTTGCCTTGAAAATAGAAAATATTTGTCTGTTTCAAAATTCTTCATCATAAACCGCACTTCAATTCTTCGTTTCTCTAACACATAAAACGGAAACATAATTATTCAATTGTATGTATGTATGTATGTATGTATGTATGTATGTATGTATGTATGTATTCAGCGGTTTTAGAGAAATGAGGCCATTTGAAAGATTCTGTAAAGTTTCTCTGCATGCCATGACATTCTTGATCATGCAGTGTGTTTTTTGTCTGTACCAGAAATTAATTATTTTACAATGTCAAGCTTCGCTGTGGATCACACGAGTCCACCGAACAGTGCAGATATTTTATGAAGCCGAACTTTTATCAGTATGCAACAAATTTATAATCATTAAGGTAATGTATAGATATTATATTTTAAAAGATGTTGAGACACAGTCATAAATTTTGCAACCATATTATTGTAATAAAAACGGAGATCGATTTTGTAATAATCTTCAAAAATGTGATTACAAGTTGAAAAAGTCTATTGATTTCCAGTTACCTCCGTATCTATTCTACCAAATAAGGTTATAAGATAAAACCGAATTAAATCAAAACCTAGATTCCATTTTAGATATTCAGGAAATATGCCAAAATTGACTCATGCTGCTTGAACCCATCACTATCAATCACTGGCACCTTCTCTAGTTAAATACAGGACTTGATTGACTTCCATTAATTACGGAAGGATGACGTGAATATTTTAGAGTGACAAATATTTATCAGTGTGGCTACCTCTTAAGGTCATATTCCTTTTATCCGTTTGCGGTGCGGTTGCGGTGCGTTTTGAACTGTAAGGGTACTGGTCCGTATGAATTAAAGCACATGGTATCAGGTCGAAGTTGGGATTGAATATCACTATTGATATTGCGCAAAACGCACCGCAACTGCACTGCAAACGGATAAAGAGAATCTGGCCTTTAGAACATTTTAAATCTTACAATACAATGGGGCAATTAAAGCATTAGAAACATTATCAAAAATCATGACCGAAAGGTGACAGTATGGAGAATTTAAGTAAGTTAAGTAAGAAACTCAAAACTTGGAAATGTCCCACTATTCCGATAATTTGTAAGAGTAAATCGCACATAATTATTAATCATATGAATATGTCACGTGTCAAAATTGTAAAAAAAAACACATTTTTTATAATAAATAAAACTTACCTTTCACATGTTTCAAGATATATCAGATTTCACGCAATAGTAACGCATTGAAGATGTTTATCTGCAATGCATCATTGTTTTAGCTCCTGCGAACCTTAGAATTTGTACTCATCACTACAGAGCACATTCAGCACAGACTTGAATCTGACAGGAATATACCGGTACACCATTCTTACGAATCCAGGTTGGTGAAAAATCATTCTATTAGATATTCTCCTTTATTCAGAAAGTGCCAGCACGTACGATTCCGTCGGAAATATGCCTGTGTAGCATTATGGTGCTTGTTTTTGACTTTGCAGTAGATGTTTATCCATCAAAACAAGCCATCCTGTGAACTATTTGAAACTGTTTGAACTCGACGGGCTGCTTGTGTAAATGGAACTATAGAACAGGAATGAAACCGATTCCCAGTTGGAAAGGTGGCGCGCAATGGGTGATGAGTAAAAACAAGTGAAAGAAAACACTCGTACTTGGAAGGCTTATTTACCTTTGGGTATTCAATTTTATCATTAATGTTGAAACAAGAGTTTATTTCTAGAAGTGACTTTTTGCGAAGAAGATGTAGTGAAGTTGTTAAAATATTGACCAAATATTGACATTCTGTGCCAAACTGTGTGTTAATGCTACAAGGTACTCATAAGCAGTTTTTATTTTAGTACGTTCTTAAAAGTGCTTACTTGTGTAGCACAAATGACCTTAAAGTAAATCTTAAAGAGATTTTCAATATTCATAGGCATAGATTTTAACCGAATTTGAAGCAATAACAATTAATCAGATTCGTACTTTTTAAGATATCTAATGTACTGTGGAAAGATTAAGTTAAGTTGAAAGTCTGGTGATGAGTAAAAACAAGTGAATGTTATTAAATGCTACAAGGTACTCATAAGCAGTTTTTGTTTTTTGTACGTTCTTAAGGGGGGGGTCCACTCTAACCATATTTGGAAATTTGTTTAGTTTAGGAAAATTGAGATATTGGCACAAAGAAAACTACAGAATCTCTACTTTATAATGCTTTTTATTTGAGTTAAAACGGACATTCGGTTCCGAAGTTATGGCATTTTTAAGAACGGAAGTCGCAAATTTCTGGACGATTTTCCTAGACATTTGTATACAGAAGACGCTCACCCTGTATTTTTTGTAGGATTTTCCTTTTAAGTAAATTTTAATGAAATAATTACATTTTCCTATGAAATAAATCAATTATCTTATCAAGATAATGCATTGCGAATAATATGCAACCAAGATTTCGGAGTTTGTCGTTTTTTTATATATTTCTTTATTTTATCTCACCCGGCTATATTTAAACCTGCTATTTTTAAAAAATCTTTGACTCCGCTAAATTGAATCCGATTTTCACCAAAATGGGTTTAAAATGTGTGTAAATTTATTATCTTTAATAATCTTATAGTTTCTTATAACCTAAGCATCAATTAATATTTTTTTCCAGGTTTTCTTTTTTGTTAATGTTCGAAGGCCTATATCTCAAAAGTAGAAAAAGCGCAAACCTGCAAATTATGAACGGTCATAACTCAAAAACGAAATGTCGGATTTGTATGAAATTTGGAACACATATAGAAAAGACAAAGACGAAGGGCAGTATGAAGCCGGTGGTTTTTTTTTTTGAAAAAAAGGTTCCAGTTTTGAATTATAAAGCTAAATTACCTGATTGGTCGATTATTTGTTGCCATGGCAACGATATAAACAATCCGGCTTCATACTGCCCTGCGTATTATAGTCATACACCATCATACCAAACATGAACTTTATTGGACTTTTCGTTCTTGAGTTACCTCCGTTTAAGTGTTTAGCCAATCAGAGGCCCT
>JXSR01S016156.1:28258-38754 GCA_000969725.1 Ophiothrix spiculata
GTATGACGAATTCCACGACAAATTATAGTTTGTCATACTAGACCATTTTCATGACAACTTATTATTTGTCAAATGATGAAACACAATTTTCAGTGTACCTGGCACAAAAGGAAACGTGGCATGTCTTTAGATCGGCAGTGTGTCAAAACCTGTTAATTTTGAACGTTTCAGAAATATTCATTTATTTTATTACATTCATAAAACACATCACTTGGGAAAATTCGTGTCTAAATGGCTGAGATAGAACGCCCAAAAGACGCCCAAATAAAATAAATGCACAACGATGATTTCAATGGTTGCTGTAGTTATAATGCATTCCTAAAACAGCTAATAGCGAACAACATTGAGATTGTCATTGAAACCATCGTAAATTGCAACAATTGTTTTGGGGGTCCAGTGTCTTTCGGGAGTTTTATCTCAGCCATATTTATACGCACGAATTTGTTCAATGAAAGAGTAAAGAGGCAGCAAAAATGTGTATTTTGGAAATGCTTTAAAACTAACAGACTTTGACACACTGCCGATGGAAAGACATGTGCCGTGTTTCTATTTGTGCCAGGTTTACCTTACTTCATTGTATCCATTGCCAGTTGAAGCTATTGATGCTAGCACCCGAATGCTTGCAGCGAAGATATTCATTTGTGTTTCCTTAGCTAGGATACCGATTCCCCATTGTTTCCTCCGCGATTATTGTTTTAAAATGATTATTCCGCTGTTAATTTCCCTGTAGTGTCTCTCAGACTGTATTCATAAAATTCGTAATTATCTGTGCGTCAAAATTTGTAACATCGCCATTTTCATCTTTTGCTCATAAAAATTCACTATCACCTGATAGGTCATCGGCAACAGCTAAGATCGTGCCCCTTTGCTTGGAGTACCTGTCCTAATGAGAACGATATGTCGACGATATGAAAAGAACATAAACATGTAATTATATGCTGTATCTTGAGAAATCGTATGCTGGCCGCATTATCCAAGCAGTATATGAAGGACAAACATTCATTTTTTTAATCTCCCCAGTAACCTATAATATATATGATTTGTCGTCGCGTCGTGTCTCAGAGTATAACAGGGACACACAGAATCCGATAAAATTCAGCCCGATTTTTCAATTCCTTTGATGAATAATTGGTTCAGAAATGGTGGACACGTTTTAAATATCAGAATTTTATTGACTATATTGACGATAATTGAATTATTTACTTTAAGTAGTCTATTTTGTTGATTTTTTGCAAGAGTCGCATATAGAAAGAGAAACAAGACAAAACCCATACCATGCAGTGTTTATCTCTGCATGTTTCTGACGCCCCTGGACGCGGCGTCATCAGCTAAAGGCGGTGTCACACATCACAAAACGTACGAATAACGTACTAATAACGTACACTAGATTTGTCATTGAAATACATGTAATATCGATTACCAAACAAGTTCGTTAATAGTACGTTATTCGTACGGTACGGTGATGTGTGACTACGCCTTCAAGGTCGTTTGTAATAAGTATGTTTGTCATGAATCGGATTATGAATAATTTTAAACTTTAATTCAATGATCTGATGATAATACTTGAAATTACTGAAACGACTGTATTCTTTAACAAAATCTTAATGTGATAATGATATATGAGCTCGGTCGCCTTTAATTATTACAGCCTGATCCTACTATGCTTGCAATACACTCGTGATGCATCGCCGATGCATCACGAGTGCATCTTTAAAGCTTCATCGATGTGTAACAAATTAGAAAACAATGGATACGCTTTTTCGATGTCTTTACGACATCCTGATGAAGGTTCCCTAAATCATCGCCGCGACGTCGGCCCGACATCGTGAGGGCATTGGGGTTGAAATCATGTATCTTGAGACCTGTCAAAAAATGTCAATCCTATCATTGAAATTTCTCATGATGCATGTTTTGTCATGAAATATTTCTCGAGATACTCTCCCGATGTTGCGATGATGTCGCACCGATGTCGTGGTAATTCTTTGGCGAACCTTTCGTGATTTTCTCTCGAAGCATTTCAGATCTAAACATAATAGTGGACTCACTACAAGTATTCCTCACCCTTTCACACTTTTTTAGCTAATCACTCCCAAAAATACCACAATAATATTGAACATTCCAGGAATTTATCAATCATTTTGGCAACATTTTTCGGGGGTTAATTAAAAGATGCAAACAATCGCCAAAATATCCTAAAAGCATCATGATAAATTTCAATGCAAGTTTACATTTATCGCAATGCTCTTGGGGGGGAGATCATCTGGAGTCATAGTGGAACCATGTCATAATACAATTCCGTGTGATCTAATGTGATTTAATAAGGGTCTTGTAGATAAAGTTTTCTGCATAAATAGTATTATATTTTTAAAGGCAATATAGTAAAATTTACCATAAAAACCTAATTGTCTGATTTTAAAAGTTCTTCAGGATGAACCGTATGATATTGTGGGACTACATCAGGAATGCTTGAGTTTTGTGCAGAGTTTGAGGGGTACACTAGTCTGTCATTTGGAGGATCATTGGATAAAGCTTTTGGTGTGTTGTAGTCAACTGCAGAGTTATCGTCACTTAGAGGTTCTTCGTCAGGGTTTAAGATGGCATACTGCGGGGATGTCGCCTTGATCCTTAGCCGACCATAGTCTTCATGGTCTATTTTATCAGGAGTATGATCTGGCGTCAGATCATATATTCTTGTTTCGTTTGGATCTGTGGTGGAGTTTACATTATCTGGGTGAACAATTGCGTAATGAGGTGACGTAACATTTGAAGCACCATTCAAGAAAGAAGCGCTATCCTGATGAAGATGCACACTATTTTCATCGTCTAATGAATGTCTACGTCGACTTATTTGCAATCTACTGAGTACATTATAAGGTTCGGTTGCATCAGCTGGAGGCAAAACAGCCGATGGCTGAAGGATACCATCACAGGAAGACCTCACACTACTCTTACGATCAAAAGGTAGTGTGTGTCCAAGGTGGAGTTCGTGTGGTAGCAGTGATATCGGTGCAGAATAACCATCTGGTGTCGCAGGCGGGCGTCTCTTACCGGAAGACATTTGCTGAACTTTGTCTTCTGACGGTGGCAGTGGTGCTGGTATGTTTGGTGGTCTCGTGTGAAATCGTTTATCTTCTGGTCCATAGGAAAGATCAACAATTAGATACGCTAAATCAGTGCTTCTAGAAAGTTCATTGATATTGTCATTTTCTGCTTGAAACGGCGTTGGATCATACGGTAAGTCCACGTCAGAATAGGTATTTGTCTGTTTATTCTGTTCTTGAACATCATTGGATGATTGTGTAATATCAACGTTCGGTTCTCTTTTTGAAGATACATTTTTGAAAAAGCTTATTCTATAATTCTTGGTTTTACATAGTAAAAAAGTAAGAAGTATTATACTTAATATTGCAAGAATACTCCCAGCGGCAACTATTCCAAGTATGACACTCAAGTCAAGCTTGTTTTTTTTAATGGTATGAGTTGTCTCAAAATCACTTGATCTAGATCTTAACGTTGTTTCTGAAATAATGGCGGCTGTTGTCAGCGAATCACTAGAACTTAAGACGATTATTTTTCCTTCATCTCGAAGTCCGTACTGGTCTATTTCACATTGGACTATTGTATTATTGTCATTTACATTCAAGTTCTTTACATGTAAAAATGAACTTGTCATGAAATTTTTTATTGTCATTCCCGATGGTGGTATATATGGCTCTGTAGACCAAGTAATTGACGCATATTTTGGTTTGAGACAAGTGAAAAATGCACCAGAGGCACCTTCTGGAACTTGAACGATCTTTTGTTCAATGAGCCCCACAGTAATATGTCCTGTCATGCAGTAGGACATCATTGCAGGGACAGGGCTGCTGACTGTAATTTGGCACACATAACTATCATTATTGTTTTCTGGAGAAACGTTTAAAGTTACCTCTTTGTTGAGTGCGAATCCTCTATCATGTAATATGCCGGGAGAAGAAAGGTTATTCATTCCATGATTCACAAACATGTTCATACCCACAGGCGGATTTCCTTTTTGTGACACACATCCAATTACTACTTCATGTCCAAGCAATACATTGATATCAACACTGGGGTAGCAGATTGGCCATGGGGCAGATGGGAAATAACGTCCAGGTGGTATCAAACTGTTTACACAAATTGTTTTTGAATCAGAGGTTTTCACTACATAGTTGTCTGGGCCACCTTCTACTCTACTACACTGAAAACTTCCCGTATCATCTTGTATAACTTGATAAATTGTCAGGTTACTGTAAAAAATGTTATTGACAGTTCCCTCTTGAACTGACATTCGTCCTCTAGCACCAGGAAATACTTTATTTTCACCCCAAATTCTAATTTGTCCGTTGAAAAACCAGGCGACGGATTGTAAATCTGATGTCCTAAAGTTAGTAATGGTGCACTGAATTTCATAAAACATCTGATTCTCATTTGGAGTCTCACCGTCTGGCAGATGGATGGTAAGTTCTGATTGTCCATCTCCAGAAACTATGATGATAGAAAGATAGGAAAATACCACGACAGCAAATGACATCTCGTATATAATCGTTCACTCTCCTTCAACCTCAACTTATTCAAAGGTTAGCATCTTCCAACATATATAAAGTGAAGTTCAAAAATTCTCGATGCATGAAAATTGATTTTCAGTACATTGGCATTTGCACTTTACCGTTTATTCCAGATTGATCTCACGTTCCGTATGGTGAAATAAGTACTATTGAGACTTTATATGTTTTACAACCATTTGTAAAAGTTTCCCGTTTTTAAAAAGATACCGAAGTTAGACATGAACTTTTTGCCAAGTATGTATACGGAAGTCCTCAATGCCAAATTGTTCTAACCAAAGCATAGAAAGTTTTATTACTGTGACATATGTTTGTTATACAAAGTAAAAAAGCGGTACATGTATATCAGATAAAAGAATAAAGTATTTCCTTTCCCCAGGGAAAAAAATCCCAAAGGTATTAGCAGACGGACAATTTTGATTCATAACTTAACGTCATATCTACATATCTACCATACCAAACATTAGTATAGATAATGTTTAGCTTGGGAATGGGTTGAAGTGAAACTTGATGTAAATTAAGAAATCTATAATACTTATGTTTTACAAAACACATACTGCGTTTTACCTAGCACGGTAGAATTCTTACTTACTTCATGCCTATTTGAACCAATACAATAGCCAAGTTTAAGTTATATTGTTTCGTCTTTCGATTCCCACGAGTTTGTTGGACTTGACCTATGACCAGATGAGTGTTTAACACAATTCAACACGACTATTGAACTTCGCTTTTGTTTACTCAAAATTCAGGTTAATTTTGTTTGGAAACATGTGCCTGGTGACATTTAAAATGCAATGTTACTTGGAATAATTTTGTTATGGTTCCAAGATTTTGAAAGAGTATTGTTATAGTAAGTAACAAAATGTATTAAAAATTGTATCTTATGTATATTCATACATAGCGGGTAATAAATCAATTCAAAATGTGACAATTCTTCATTAGATTTGATATGTCGTATAGTGACGGACAACCTTATCTGAAGAGAACGATGTTTGTGTCAGATTGGCTCACTGATTTAATCCCTCTTAGCCAAATCACTGGCCTAAACTATTTGCAATTCGAGTCTTTTGTCTCTTTCCAGTCTGGGATTCAAAGCCCACACATTAATGGCTTCTAACTTTTCAACTTGAAAATTCATTAGGTTCACTTTCCAGCACCTTTCGAACGAGTAATGTCTGTACCGGTGTAGCAGGAATGTACATTAAGTCTCCCGTTCTTATTGTCCGGGTTGTACAGTAAAGTATAGGCTAACAACTCTCACGCAACATTAGTTTCACGCTTTACTCCGTTATGGTCTATGGAAGGCGGATTACCATTTCAGGGGGACTAAGATTCCTTTCACACCGGTGTAATGAAATACAGCGTCCGTGTGACTGGGTGTCAAAATTTTGTACGGGTTTGAAAAAATTGCCATCTCTATACCTATTTTTGGCTCAAAACCCCACCCATCAATATACCAATTTTGATGGAAAAGCACCCAATTTTACTCAAATTGGGTGCTTATTATTTTGCAAATTTTCCCAAAAGCACCCCATTTATGAAAATTTGGCGCTATCATCTCAGACGAAACCTGATCGCTATACCAAATCTGTGAAAACCCAACCCCCAAAAGGCATGCACATTTACGTATACCTTACCAATGTAAGTAGCCCCCGGACGTACATGTACATGTGCGATCAATAAATTATTGATTGCGACTTTTTCCCGTGTAACTAAATTAGACCCGGGCTCCTGGTTATGGGAAACACCAAGTCTCATTACACCGGGATTAAACCTTACATCTGGTTTCGCTACGTCGACGATACATTCTGCGCATTTGAGACGAATTGAAGAGTTTGCAAATCAATTCAATCGTTAAGACAATACATCTCATTTAAATCATGATTAAAAAATAGTTAGGATTCACATTTTTCTGAGCAGATGGATACCCTTCACCCTTAAACTATATTTTGCTGTTTATCAACCAACACGTATGAACATTCATTTCCAGTGTTGAATTCAACACCCTCAGTGTTCGGTGCCAGATTTACATTTGTTAGGGCTCCCTGCTTCAAATTGGAGTCATGTGATTCGGGCGAGCCTCGCTGCATTGGTCAACGGATCCAGTCCATGAGGAATGTGGTTGGCTTTTAGACTTCCTGGATCTTCCCCATCTCTGAAGTGACGAATTTGTCTTGGCTGTAGTTTTAAAGGATATTTCGATTTTAGCAAAGTCTTGTGCGTTGGTGTCAACCCGTCGGACGTGCACGTACGTCTGCGTGCAAAAACGTATGCTAATCGTACATTCGTACGTTGTAGGTACCGACTCCGTACGAATTTTTGAGCACGCAGACACGTCGTAGTAGTTTTAGTGCATGCATCACATTCTCTGCGTGCAAGGTATGTTCGGACTACGATATCAGTACGGTCCGTACGTGGTCGGTACTGGCATTTTTTTCCACAACTACTTATTCTGTGGACACTGTGCGTGGATCGTACGTGTAAGTACGTTTTCCTTATAATAACGTGTGGTAGTCGCAAGGCACCACTGTTGGATCACTAATAATATATGGCCATTTAATGCTTAAGGCACATTATTGGTGGCGCTATTTCTATAAATCAAGTTTCGAGGTTTTATGAATCTATGACCCTTAGATTTGACATTTGCCATACATGGATAAGGTAAAGGGGGACAAAAACAAATTTTATTCATGTTAAATTCACACAACAAATGTTTAATTTATGCAATACGCATATAATTAATTTCAAAAAATGAATAGCGCCACCAATAATGAAATTTTAAAATATGGGCTAAAATGATGGGTTTTTTTTATCTAAAATGAGCATTTTTTGAGACAAAATGTGAAATCAAATTATGGAAACAAATGTTACAGTTCAACACCTAATTCCGGAACTAACTTAAACACCTTTAAAGGCCTACATTTATTATAACAGTGCATTTTGGTCAAAAAATTAATAAATGAACCCATCAAACAGTGGTGAAGGAGTTCGTACGTTGTAAGCACGATGTAAGTATATGATTCACGCAACCACTCACAGTCAGGTGTGTCGTACGTGTACACAACGTACCTACACCGTGCGATCAACATGAGTCCTCCCTGCGTTTGCCACGTCTTCCCCGCGTGATTCAGTTCAAATTCAGCGATGAATAAAGAATCTATCTGGTTTGTAAAACAAGTATTGTCTGTTATCAATTCGGATTACTGTGAAAACTATCATTGACTTGTATGTTATACAAATATTGACCGCTCAGGAAGGTTATAGTAAAACCTATTGCCCTAAAGTGATCTTCAGAATATATTACTATTTCCCGAGACCTTTTTTTAGGTCGACGGATATAATAGTAAGATCAAGATCTCAAGATCAGTGCGGAGAAACCGTTTCTTCTATTGCTAGAATGATAAGGCAGTCAATATTAACCCTCGCCCACCTAAGGGGGGTGGTTACCACCCCCACCCCACCCCCTCTAACGGATCGTCGCCGATTGCTCCAAAACGCAAAACAAAGTGACCCCGGGCATGTAAGTAATTGTTTTTACATCCTTTGCGGTCATTTTGATGAAAAAAAGTCGGGGTACCACCTTAGGTGGGGGTAGGGTTAGCCGTCAACCCACCCTATATAAAAAGTCGCCATTTTGAAAAATATCTGCATGCTAACCAGCTTAAACTTACAAAACATGTTAGAACTACCATTTTCTTTATTCATGAGCAAAAAATTCGATAAAAATCTGATATTTAGAACTTTTATAGCGATTTTTTTTTCAATTTTCCAAAATCAAATTTTCCGACCTAAAGTACTTTATGACGTCATAATTACGTAACGCCTTGATTGATTTTCATGATTTTGGTATCAATAGAAAGAGGAGACCATACCCTATACTATGGTATAAAACAATCACACTTTTTGCACGTCAATTTCATTTTCACAGGGGGGTGACTGCCCCCCTTATGTGACGACGTAGTAGAAAATACGTTAGGTGGACGAGGGTTAATTTGTTTTATATATCGATTATTTTGAGAGGGTAGTAATTTATTATTGACCACCTCAAAACAAGCCAATTGGTATATAAAGGTTTTTTTATATACCGATTGGCTTGATTTGAGCAAGCCAATAGTTTTATAACATTGCCCTCTCATAACAAAATCGACATATAAAACAAATATTGACTGGTCTTTCATTCTGGCATTTATAGTGAAAACCATTTTCCCTCAGCAATCTTTAGACAATCATACTATTTTCTTGGGAAATACCGTAGTACATATAGTCTCAAGATTACTTCGGGCAATAGTTCTTACTATTGCCCTCATGAGCAGTCATTATTTATATAATATATTGGTCCACAATTAACTACTACATATGTTATCCATCGGCGCAAGGGATTCAATAAAATATTTAGCTTTGGGCAATACCTTGCAATTTGTACTAAAATTCCAGAGCCAAATATCTAGAGCCAGTCAGTATTTGGTGTACATCTGCTTTGCCAAAATCGTCTTAAGTAGTGTACGTGTATGAAAAGAGACAAACGACAAACATCTAACCATTCCACATCATTTTGTGCTCTAATCTTTTATTGTAACATATTATAATTAAGATACTATCTTTTATAAATGCAATAAAATAAAACTCTGTTGAAAATACATATTTAAAAATACCTTGTGCAGTTATATCCTTTTATACATTCACTTTCAACATCTGAGTAATCGCTCAGCTCAAGACAAGTTTTCTCATTCGTTCACGCAAATAATTACGTAAGACGTCATGTGATCCATTTTGGACCAATCATAGACGACAGATCATGGTTTACGTGAATGAAAGCTTATTCAAAAACAACTCTTTGATGTCAACTTTATGTCGACATTATGTCGACGTCGACAACATATTATTGCGACATGTCGACATGAAAAAACAGTCTCGACAGAAACCTTACATGGCACATTATTTTCCACCAGTATTGGCTATTGGACCATTCATTATTTATAGGGGAGGGCGGGAGAAGTTGCGGTTCTGATCTGAAAAGTTTCATGACCCCTCCGTCCCCCTATTCGAACATCGAAAATTAAGCACCCCTCCCCTATTGCGCTGATAAATGTTACATGAACCCCCCCCCCCCCCCTTTGTAAAAGGCCATGTACCCCCGAATCATGCAATTCAAAAAGCCATGAATCTGTAAGGAGCAAGGGATTCACACGGCAGTCAGATCAAACTGGCTGCGAACACCGATTTCCCCTTCTAAGGGGATGTGCACCAAAATTCATGTTTTGAACTATAAATGCTAGGGACTTCAACTTGGGGGTATATGATAACCAAAATAAAAAAAAGAGAAAAATACAAAAATTTGCCTTATTTGCATATTTAATTGGCAGCCATCATGGATTTTTGGTGGATTTCAAAAGAGCAAATGTACACAACCATTAATGCTATAAACTTCATTTTATTTTAAAGAAAGAGAAAAGAAAAACTAAAAAAAGTATGGAATTAGATTTTTTTCTTTTTCTTACTTTTTTTATAACAAAAATAATCCCAACTTTGATCCAAAAATGACATTTTTGGATCAAAATAAGCGCACCGCATGCATAAAAACGCACCGTGTGCAAAAACGAACAAAAATTAATTCCTTGTTTTCAACAGATTTGATGTAGCTTCTTCAGCTGAGAAGAAATTGATTTAAACCATTTTGTACATGTCCTTTGTGCA
The DNA here is from genome assembly GCA_000969725.1 of Ophiothrix spiculata. Classification (NCBI taxonomy): domain Eukaryota; kingdom Metazoa; phylum Echinodermata; class Ophiuroidea; order Amphilepidida; family Ophiotrichidae; genus Ophiothrix; species Ophiothrix spiculata. The sequence goes on from JXSR01S016156.1 coordinate 38,536, forward strand.
CATATATTTGCATTTTCCTTATTTCGGTTGGAGTAAGTCAAAGAAGATACACAATTGCCTCCAGCAGATCAAAATAGGGACATTCAGTGGAAGAGGTAGTAGAAAGGGTAGCGTTTCAAAATAGCATGTACCATTTTATTTAGCCTTTCCTTAAAATGAAGGTCATTCTGATACCGTAGTAGAAAGGGTAGCGTTCCCAAATAACATGTACCATTTTAT
>JXSR01S016157.1:7499-21509 GCA_000969725.1 Ophiothrix spiculata
TTTCAATAAAAAAAAGTTTGGGTCGGGCTGAAAAATAGGGTCGGTCGGTGGAGGGCAACCAAACAATTTTTTTTTTGCCTAATGGAATAGTACAGTGGAACCTCTTTAACACGAAATCTCTTAACACAAAAACCCTGATAACGCTAACTAAATTTCCAAGTCCCTGGCACTAAATTTGTATGTAATTAATACGGGATAACACAAAGTCCTGATAACACAAACTAAAATGGATGGCCCTACAGATTTCGTGTTAAAGAGGTTCCACTGTAATTGTTTGATGTGAAAATTTATACTTTAGGTCCCATCAAAAAAACCCATAACCGTAAACAATACCTAAACCCTAACTCTAAAATTTTGAATGAGACTTATTATACTTGGTCAATTTTATAGGGAACCTGGTGGTTTCCGAGACCAATATTTTTATTTACCGATTCTTTATGGATAAGCATTAAGAAATGCTCAAATAAAAAATGTTTTTGCATCAAAATCATAATTCTGTTTCTAAAGTGTTGCATAATATATCACTAATCAAGTTTCTGCTGTTTCATGGTCAAGACAACATGAAAATTGAACTGATATAACAAAATAAATGCAAAGGGATATTGCCTAATTTTGCTTTGGTCAAAAATAGGAAGAGTAGTCGGCCTAGAAGCAAAATGGCTAAAGCATCGGTAGATACACTTTCAAAATTTCATACCTCGCTCATCAGGCATGAGAATTTTCAGATAATTATCTGATTTCAGATATTTTGTCATCCAAAATCACCCAAATTAAGATAATTTAGGGCTTGAATTAACCATTTTAGTGGTTTTTTAGCTAAATTTTTCCAAATTCAGATATTTTTATGAAGAATTATTCACATGCCTGGCTCATAACTCAGCACACATTCATAACACTAGGAGTTTGAATTTGGTTGCATATGGCCATTTTGATTTCGTATGGCCACAATTAATTTCACATGGATTTATTACTGAATCAAAAATGTTTCTCGTAGCTGCTTATCCTATTCAGTGAATCTAAACCAGCAAGAATCTTTGTAGTTTATTTTGATAAAGAGGATAAAAATGGACTTATCAATTTATCCAAACCAAGAAGCTTACTGGTTTATATCAACTGAACAGGCTAAGCAGCTAGCACAAACTGTTTTGGATTCAGTAAATCCATGTGAAATTGTTTGTGGCCGTATGAAATCAAAATGGCCATATGCAACCAAATTCAATCTCCTAGTGTAAGGAGTTACAAGCTGCAAGCTATTCACTGATAATTCTACTCAGGCAAATTACCCAATGCTCATGCAAGTCTCAGCCATTCAGATCCAGCCAGCTTGCACCGAGCTTGATAAAAAATGATCCTTCGCAAGACACCTGCAAGTTGTGAGTGTGGCTCGGAAATTTTGAAAGATCATCCATCAATCCTTGACTGAGTTGTGTGCGAACTATGAAATTTTGAAAGAGTATCTGCTGATGCTCAGGCGATTCTCAACCAAGTTCACCTTTTTTACTACTCGGCTAACTGCTATTTCGAATTATGACTTATATACATGAGCACTCCAAAATCTCAAAACTCAAAAAATGCTCTTTCTACATTTACATTAAACATACAGGAAACAGACCTTTTTTGCAGAAAGTATGATGGTTGGTCAGGCCAGGCCAGGCCCATAGCCAGGATTTTTTCAAGGGTGTGCAGATTTTCAAAAAGTGGACTTTTTGGAGGAAAAAGTTTTGTTTTGGTCGACAATAAACAAATTTTAGTGGTTTTGACAAAGTGACAAGGAAAAAAATAGTTTTCGTTTTCCAAGCATTATGTGTAGTATTTTATTAAGAAATGACCTACATTTACATGTTTTGGTGCTTTAGGTGTTCTTTTGGTGGATATTTAGGGAATTTAGGTGGACCTTTTTTTGTAAATTGTTTACTTTTTGGGGGGTGCAACGCCCCCACTGCACCACCCCTGGCTACAGGCCTGTGGTTGGTCAATGCAAAGAATCAACCCACATGTTTTATATTACTTCAAGAAACTGGTGAAAATAGGCAGCAAAAAATAAAGACAAAAGAATTTCCAGCAGATTTTCTGTTGTAAAATTTGATCTCCTTGCATCAATTTAATCAAGTAAGGTGCCATTTTATAGCTTAAAAGATGCTGTAATAGACAAAATAATAAAATCAGAATTGATATCATCTGCAAAATCCCCCTTTTGGGGAGAGCCATCACATTTATACAGCTCACTTGTGGTATACTGAGTCACATACATAAACACATAATGTGACAGCAAAAGGCACCTTTAAGTTGAGCTACAAGCGTCTGATTAACAAACTGTTTAGAACCAATTAATAATCAAATTTAAAGAGAGGTAGTAAATTTAAGCCATCATTTAGTTTCCTGGGTGAAATAAAGGCAAGACACTTAGTTTATTGCCATCTCTTAAAATATTGATTATTGATTAGTTTTTAAGAGTTTGTCAATCAGACACTTGTAGCTCCAACTTAAGGTACATTTTGCTGTAACGTGTCACATATGATTCAAATAACACAGATTATACGATTCATTTTAATATTGGTTTGCTTAGCATGAGCCATGGCATGGACCATTTATTCATAATATTCTCTTTTCATTTGCTGCAATATGAAAATGATATACAAAATTCTTTTCAGTTAAATATCTCTATCTTGTTTATCATAAATAATATAAAATTACATTTCAAAACTATTTTCAGGCAAAATATAGGCATCTAAAACTGCAATATTTTCAAATACACATAAAATCTATAACAAATGACATTCATAAATCATCATGCAAGACAAAAAATAACTGGCATATTGGTTGATTTTTATTAACTTGCATACTAGTTTCTTTTCTGTAAACGCAGTTATTTTTGCTCACGACTAATATTGAGCTATTTTGAATCATTTTGCATGCTTTAATTTAAGTGTTTTTTTGAACGTATGGCGGTATATAAATACAACTTTTCGCGCTACATTTTTTTCGCACTGGCAAAATGAGCGCGAAAAGCGTGAAAATTAATGTAGCGCAAAATATACCACTTATGGTGGCATTTCATGAGGTGGTTCAAAAATGTGTTACATGGTCAAAATGGTCAAAAAAACAATTGTTTGATATGATGTTAATATTAATGATCTCTTTCAATTCAAGTAACTTTTTAGCCAAACATCACTTTTGTTTTGGCATAATGAGCTAATTAATGGTTAATTACTCCATAGACGGCAATGCAAACTATAATTTTCAAACGCGTTTTTTCTCAAAATTGCCTGTTTTTACTAAAGCAAGTCATAAATTGGAATGATTAATGGTAAACAATTCATTTTTTCAGGACACGTTCTAAACACTTTAATAGTTACTTTGATGCATTAAACCTGAAACAGACCCCTTAGGGATCTTGGTGTTGCTGACCTTCAATTAATTAGAAGCAGGCTATACAAGGGGATAAAATGTTTCAAATCATTCTGTCCTAATTCTAATTTGATGCAGCTTGATCCCCTGAACATTTTGACACCAAATTTGTCAAAATCGGACAAAAATTGAGAAGGTGCTGCTCAAAAAACTGATCGAGGGGGGAGGGGGTCTGAGGAAGGTCTAAAAATGATAAATTTGCCAATTACTGTAAATATATACCAAATTTTAGCCATGTTGGTGACTATCTGTATGTATTTGAGGTCACATAATCCATTCGTGAATGTTCCAGCAGTGTCAACCCTTCCAAAATTGGCGGAATTGTCTCAATTTGGGTATCTACCGCATCCGTAGGCACCGCATCCTTAGGCACTACCACTCTTGTACTGCCAAGTTCAAACCATTGTCTCTCTTAAATTATGTAACCCATGAAAGCCAAATTACTGCCACAAATAGCAGAAAGTGTAAGCTTTTAAATGAGACATTAAACAAGTCAATAGGCCAAGGAATAGTGAATTTACATCAAATTAAGTTCGAGAACCCACGAAAAAATGTAACAACACCACCTTTTTAGCATACCCACCTAATGACATGCCACCTTATACAGTATTATGTTAAACATATTGGCCCGTATTCCAGAAAGGTTTCAACTAGCATTAACTGTCCAGAACTGATACACACCGTTGCAGCTTTCAAGCAGCTCAAACAGTTCAATGAGCCGTATGATAAAGTAAATCTGTGGTTAACATGTAGCTAATCACGTACCTTTGTGGAACACGGGCTATTACTGGGGCCATTACATTCAAATACCAGACATGGTACTTACTTGAAGCATAGAGTTGTTTTTGGAAAAAAAAAAATTTGGTATTTTTAGGTGAAAATTTGACTAACGAGTTGTTCTTTTACAGAAAATTTGAATTAGTTTCAGTGGTCACATCACTGTTTGTTTACAAGTTATAACATATATAGAAAGTATATAATAGTATTAAATTTATCAGGTTTCATTTAGAAAAACGTTTATATTTCAGTTCAGTTCACTTTAATTGCTCTATATTTGTAATTTTCTTACACACAAGCATTTGCATAGCATTATCATCATAATAACAACTTAATCACTCTTATTTTGACAATTACCATACTGTTCCTATTGAACGCAAACTGGGCACTGCGTCAAGCTTAGCGCTAGGCTGCATTTCTGAGTCCCGGACTCACCAAAATGCATTCCGGACTCATCAAATGTTGAGTTTTGTTGTATTTTATACATGCTTTGAAGTCTTCAGGGACTCCCAAGATTTTGGACCTGGTGCTACCCTTGCGTGACTGCGTTTCATAAAAATAGGGCATATATTATAGGGCTACATTTTTTGAACACACATTGTAGCTTGTAAAATGTGTTCCAAATAACTGTGTTTCAAACAAGAAATTAAATCCACTTTATCAGAATAACTAGTTTAGACTTCTGTACTGTAGAATGCATATGGTCAGAATGATTATTTCTCTGATAATCGACAATCACAACATTTGATAACAACAGTAGTATTGGTGATCATTAAGACCATGTGACCATGGTTGCCCAGGACACGAACACTGTGTTTTAGAGTTATAAACTTTATGGAATGGGTGTTTATTATAATAAAGCATGGACTGTTAATAGGAACAATATGGTATTTTACATAATAAAGCCCAGGTAATAAAGTTACAACAGCATATAGTGGATCAGGTTCATATTAACAGCAATATAATTTACTTTGAATTTGAAACACATATTTTTTCTTAAAGTTGGTAGCTTTTAAGTCTTTTTACTAATTATATTATACTGGTGTCAATAGTCTTACTTCATATCACAGTCTTGTAATTATGAACATGAGTTGTTAACAAAATACAAACACAAAAATACATTATGGAACCCTGTTAAAACATATAGGTTCCACTGTATTTGATAATTTACAAATTATTAGTATATTCAGAATTAAAAACTGTGCACAGTACAAATTGAATACATGCACAGTTAGCAATGGTTAAAGACTAGCATGATCAGATGCCGACTTTGTTGAGAAACATGTGTCCGTCCAGACCGTATGAGCCGTAAATGCCAGAAACTTCATTTTGCACAACAGGTGAAAGTACATGTCAAGGTCGTTATCTGCCAAAATTGATTTTTTGACACACACAAAATAAAGATTCACAATCCTTGTGCTTACTACAAAATACCAGCCAAGTTTCATTTCAAGAAAATGATAGGAAATGCGAATTATATATTTTTAAGACAATCAACACAAAATATAGGGCTTACTGATCTTGAACGTGTTTATCTCAGCAACATGTTTTACTCCATGACAATCTTCGACGGACCATCACTTGGCTTCTGCAAATCGTGTGGAGTTCATTAAGGTGTCATTTTAATCCTTAAAGCATGGTCTTTGCAAATATTTACAAAAGTGAAAATGACAAGAGGTGGCATTTACAGCTGGTTGGGATGGACGGCCACATATTACTGACAATGGGGTTATTTAATAGTTTACTTTTTCTATGGAAAGAGTATAATATTTAAGTATATATACAATAACAAGAACTAGGTATCAGGTACTGCAATTTTATATTCCAATTAAAAAGGTTGAAAGCTCCTCAAGGTGAGCATAATTTTATATTGTGGGAAGAAGTAACTACTACCATATTCACTCATCCAATTCAACTATTTAACAACTGACAAATACTTAAAATTAATATCAGTGGCTTAGCCAGACTTTTTGGTCAGGAGGGGCAAACGCATTTTGTCCCGATGGAAGAGGCATTTTGTCCTGATTTATCCTACATGTAATATGCCTTAAAAATCAATTTTTATTTGAGCAGAACCAACATTCCCTCTAATTTGATTTTTAAAAACTGACAAGAAAGGGAAAAAAAAAAGGTTTTCACACATTTTCAGTAGTTTTGAGACATATTCACCATCAAGAATTCCGTCTTTTAAACAAGAAAAAGCCCCGCAGGGAAAAAAAATGACGATTGATAGGTACATGGGTCCTAAATGGACAAATGGATTCGTTGGACCATTCCTTCACAATTTTTCTTTTGTTTCTTGTTCAAATGTGTTTTCGACCTGGTTTTTTTTTTCCGTCTCAATTTTCCCAAAATATTTTTTTGTCAGGGGCCCTTGCCCCTACCTGGCAATGCCATTGATTTAATAAACACATTTACTTCCAACATTTTACGAATCATCATACTCTTCAACTGAAGCATTGTCAAAGTATTTCTATTTGGCAAGCTGATATGAATTAATTTGAATCGTTAATTAATGGTATAGGCGATGTACGAGGGTCATTCAAAAAATTCTACCTGTTGTATCATAACTTTTGTTCTATTAAAGGTAGCTGCTTGAAATTTGACAAAAATATAGCTAAGAATGTCACCTACACATAGTGTGACAATCATATCAATATTATTTCTAGATTTCTGTAGGTAACTTGTAAACTACAACAAGTTTCGGTACACCGGAAACGGTAAAATATCTAACGACATTACAACTGAAATTATGTGTACAGCTTATGTATGAACAACCATCTGTATACCTAAAATGTATGTAATTTACATAACTAATTTGAAATGAGAGTGTACCTTACAGTCCAACAAGTCATTTTAACTGATAAAGTAAACTTGTTACAGATAGAAATTACCAAGAATCCCAATATTTGAAAGGATGTCATGTACCCTCTCAGGTTACGAATATCAGCAAGGAGTGTTTCTCTGTAGCGTGACTTTTCCAAGTGCTTTTTTGTGTGAAAAACAATAGTTAAAGCTACTACACCATATTTTTCAGTCAAAAAATTGAATTAGGTTCCTTTTGGTATCTACCATGAAAATATAGTTAAAAATAAAGCTTCATAATGCCACCATTTTACATCTTGTTTTATTTAGGTCAATAAATTGCTTCGTTAACTGTGTCTTTGTTGATTTTAATATTATTGCTGCATGGGCCATTTGTTCCTATCATTGTTATGCTTGTGAATGACCATTATTTTCAGTTTGCGTCAGCTTTTTTAATCATCCTGAATAATTTATGTATATTCTTATGTTTTTTAAAATTTTCACTGTATAGCAATACCACTTGCCTATTTTATGGCCTTTTCAATTCACTGTACTTGAACCAATTTTAAAAATGGTGCACATATTCTGACCATTTCCGGTGTACCTAAACTTACTGTGGTTTTCAGATCACCTACAGAAATCTAGACAAGATATTGATATGAATGTTACACCATGTATAGATGATATTCTATGCAAATTTTCAAGTAGCTATCTTAATTAAAACAAAAGTTATGATACGACAGGTAGAACTTTTTGAATGACCCTCGTACATTCAGAAAATCAGCAGTTGAATTGAACGAGTAGAAACGGTATATTATTAATTTCAAACCCTTCAGGAAACAAAATTCCCAATTCATTTACCATTGAGTTGATTTCAAATGATATTCTGAAATACTTGAAATATGATATAATTTAATGGCAAGTTTTATGGGGTTTTTTAATGATGAACTTGAATTACCATTAGCAATATTTCAAATTTAGCCATTTTTTAAATTAAAAATTTAGAAAATCTGTTAAAAGAAAAGCGGTATACCAAATTGTTACTGTATGTACCGTAGGTGCTTATATAGACATTTCATGAATTGTTTTGTTACTATTAGCATATGGTCAGCTGCTTTACAATGTCCAATGTGTTTTCATTCTAATTTCTATACCTTTGCATTGGTACACACATTACTGATCCTTTAATTTATCTTAACATAATACAATACAAAACTTGCTGTTCACACTGGGAGCATCAAATCTAGATGCATTTAGATAAATGTGCATTTCCAAATTGCAGATTGTGTTCACACGGTCGCACATAAATATGACTTTACTACCGTGGTGCGTATTGACATGCTTGAGTGTGCGTGTTAGTGAAAATAACGCAACTACGCGCATGTGCAGGCACAGTCACTTACACTCATGCTATCATTTGCTGAAATCCAGTTTATTCTAGTCCATCTAGATGGACCTCTCAAGCGAGCGCCGTAGGCGTGAGGTCCATCAACTTACACACCAAACCCCCTGCTGGGTTTCTCCTATAGAAAATTGATGACCAGTCAATTCTAGCTAAACAAATAGATGCATCTGGATGTGCTAAGAACAAATTGATTTACCCGAGTGGAGAGCCCCATTATCAACATTGTGTATCATTGAAAACAAAGGCTTGCTTTATTCAATCCTCATTTATAAATGATACATTACTATATACAATTAGCCTAATTCGTGTTATATTTAGTTTTTCTGCGACAAAACTATGACAAATGTACAAGATTTTCAGCCTGAGTTGATGGCATTGCATACCTCAGTTCACACTATTACACAATATTTATTTAGTAAATATTAGTTAAGAAAAAGCAACTTGAACATGATTAACAGATTCTATTCTTTTTAAAGTCACACACATGAGACTGTACCAACCTTACAAACACTGCTAATAAATATTTTTAAGAACATTGCATATTTTGAACTTGCTGATAATTAACATAGCCCTGAGCGCCTTCTCCGTTAATATGGCACACAGCAAATTATTCAACTCATGAACAAACACTAAGATTCGTATGCACAAAACTTGACTAAAGTTAGTCCCGGAATAAGTCAAATTTGACATTTTTGGATAAATCCAGAGATAATTTCTGTTTTTGGTTAAAGATTTATACATATACTTTTATTATACGATTTGTCTGTTTTAGATAACTGAAAGTATTATTTTAGAACACAAAGTGGTTTAGTCTAAGCCTAGTTTAGTCTGGGACTAACTTAGTTAATCCTGGACTAAACTGATTTCTGTAAAAATTATCAATATTCCAAAATGGAAAAATTATTAAATTATAGAAATTCTATTATAAATCTTTAAACAAGAACAAAAATTATCACAGATTCAAAAACGTGTTATTTTTAAGAAATTGAATTTCACTTGGTCCGTGACTAACTTTACTCCAGTTTTGTGCATATGGACCTAACAAGATAAAGCATTTCCATTTGTATCAAACATTTCATCTGACAGATTGATAAAAAACACAATATTAGCACACACAATTTCAAGCTTCTTTTTGCCAATTTCTTAATAGTATCCCACAGATGCCACCAGCACTTCGTATCCTCCTCAGCACACTATAACCAAGAGGAGGTACAATATCTTGTAGTACTGCTGCTGTACAAAAGCACCTGGGGATGGCATCTAGTCATGTGACAGGACTAGTGACCTCATGACCTGACCCACCGACCTGCGGTGTATTGGCTAAGAGTTGGTCTAGCGCCCTCTGTAGTTTGGCTGGTAGATGATCGGCAACCATACGTGGTCCTATTAGGATCTGGCTGAATTCACGGCAGCTGGCCCATTTGATTTGGTAGATGGGTTCACCACCACGACAGCAACCGCTGAAAATTAGTGTCACACATGAAAATTCAACATGTTTATATATTGGTACCTCACAAATGTAATTTCAAAATCTGATTGTTACACATCAAATAGAATAGTAAACAAATATTGACTGCTCATTGCCCTGAAGTGATCTTGAGACTATATACTATCTCCCAAGACAGAAGGTTGAGGGAAATAGTACAGTGTGTATCAAAATGATTAGTACTCAACTGTGATTTTTTAACACAGTACAAAATCTATAAATGCTAGCATTATTTTTTTCACAAATATAAAAAGACCAATTCAATAGCTTCCATTTAAAAAAAGAATTTTGAAAATTGATGCATGCAATCGGACTTTACGTCAGTTAGAAGAAATTATGTATTTTTACAAACTTGCCACGGGTAATAAATAGCTTATGCCAAAGCAACATAACCAAATTGTAATTTTTTATATGTGATTAGTCAAGTGGAACATCCCAAGATATTTGAAGTAAAATTGTTTTTCATTCGGCATCAAAAGCCACAAATTATCAGGAAACGGGCACAATGAATGTTGTGTGGTGTTTTTTGCTAGGCAATTTTCAAATTGAATCGAATTCCGTATAAGTGCATGATTTGCAACATCTGAAAGTTATCGTTTAAATGACAATCAGAAGCATGCAATAGGCATCACAAAAAATTATTGCAAATAAATACCTATAAATATTTTATTTCTACAAATTATTTACTGCCCTGAACTTATTTTGTGAAAAAAAAATATAAAGAGACATCTTTATTTAAATAAAGACAGGAGGTATTTCCATTTAAAAAATAAGTAACATTTTCTATTTAATCAATAGCAAGTATTTAGTATAATCATTAAGTTCTTTCTTCATGGAATGAGAAGTCAAAGAGATCGAGCTTACAACATTAAATTTTGGCAATTTTGAAAGTAAAATTATATTTTAAGGTAGAAAATATAAATTAAAATCTCTTGCAGATGGAGTTATAGATTTCTGTCTTTGTTGAAATGGAAAGGCAACAAATCAAATCCATGGCGAGTTTTCAAAACTGGCGCCTTTACAGAATCCTCCCGTTCTTGGAAACGAAATGACAAAATGCTCTCATTCTTTTTGCAAATTAAAGAAAAAGAAATGTACTACCAATTCAGATAATTCCAAGTTTCAAACTGGAACGGGAAGTGTTTTTTTTTACATACATATTTATTCTGAGTACTAAACATTTTGATATACCGTGTATGATAGTCTCAAGATCACTAGAGGGGAAAGAGCTGTCAATATTTGTATTATATACCGATTTTGTTTTGAGTGGGCAATAGTAACTTACTATTGACTGGCTCAAATCAAACCAATTGGTATATAATTTTACCTATTACATAGTGTATTTTTGCTGGGCAATAATTTTAAATGTACCAAAATATGAGGCAATATTTCAAATTGTGTCAAATTTCATCACGCAATAGTTCTGAAGCACCATAACTTGCACCCAGATCACATTCATTCTAAACAGAAATCCAGGGCTGGGCCTGCATTAACAAACAATTGGGCCCTGTACTCTAGATTTCTGTTTAAACTGTCCAATAAATTATTGTTCTTTCTCATATGCTGAAGAGACTGATTGCAAAGTACAGATAGATTGCAGAAATTGCTATTTTGGGTTGTCACCATTTTCAAACAATAATTTATTGGACAACATTAACAAAAATCCATACTGCAGGGTCAGCTGTGTATTTTTATTTATTGTCATATCTGATGGGTAATTTTAACATTGATCTTCTATACTGTTGTTTTCCACTCCTTCCCACACTAAACAAAAATCCATAGTACAGGGCCCATTGTTCGTAAGTGGAACTTCTTCAATGGATTTTTGTTTAAATTGTCCAATAAATTTTTGTTTTCCCTATAGGGCCTTACAGGATTCAGCTCAGTTGACGTGGGTTGAGTACCCCCTCCCCCTCAAACAAGCGATGCAAAACTTCTCACCTTTCTATAACATCAGAGTCTTTCACCCATAAAATTTGGCCTGGTGGGTACAGCTGTCGTGAGACTTCCTGTAAACTCATACTTGGCTGTATTAAAAAGAAAAGAAATAAGTAATCAAATTAATCTTGATACCCTGATTACATAACCTTGCTGCAAGGTTACCATGTTTTTACTGCGTCATACAGGGTAGAAATTCAGCGGACACTGACCACACACCGGACTGTCCATGCGGAGACCAGGCGGTGTTCGTGAGCCATAGAGACGCCATAGCATGCCACAAGAATTTAATAATAATTAAATTAATTCTGGCATTTACTTTGCACCTTTTCCAGTGGATACAAAGCGCTGGCCGTTATCATTACGCCATAACAAGGGAATCATCAGAACCACTCGCCTTAAACTAGGCAACTTGCGGCCAATGACCAAAGGCGCAGACCTATCATCAGCATTTAGGTTGTGATATTCCCCCCTAAACAGCTCCCGATAGGCTCGGGTCTACGAGGCAAGTGTGATAAAATGATTTACTAGCAGGGCTCGAACTCACAACCTTCCGATCATGAATCCTGCACTGTTCCGCAAGACCACAGGCGCCCACGTGTTCTGATTTAAAACCTTGCGGCTTGTATATGATGTCTTCAGTTAGGGACCAATAACAACCGGTGACTGACCGGGCAACGCAAGCATTCACCTGTGTCATACCAATGCTGCAGCTCCTTCTATTTACCAAACATCGGTCGAACAGTGGTAAATGAGACCAGTATTATACAAGATTGGATCATAAAGTAGGTCCAAGGACCCATTTACACGAACAGTTATTCTCCTTGTGTCATCTGAAAGGTCATCAAAAGATGACTTGACCCCTAGATGTCCCTCGACTGACAGGAATTTTGCTGACCAATTTTATAATTTGACCAAAAAAGTCATTGACCCCTAATGACCCCTAGATGATATTTAATCCTATTCACATAGGGGTTACAGGTTGCTTCTAAATCCGATAAAGTATATGGAAACAGAGATGAATTCTATTTAGGGATCAGCCAGCCAGCCACACATATGTACCCCACCCACCCCCCACACACACAAAGTGATCCCTATGTGTCTACCGTTCAGGCTGCACAAAAACACAGCATATAAAACCAAGCAAGTATTTCTACTATTTAAACAATGAGCTCTAAGAAAACAAAAACAATTCTTCCAAACTTACTGGTTCCATGTCTATTCTCTCCTCGGTGTAACTATTATGATCTGGTGAGATCCCATCACGTTTAACTAACTCGGCAGAGCTCGTGTCACTCTCCGACCCGCGTACTGTATACGTTTCTTGTGGTACGTGCACAGGAAGACGATCAGGTAAACAACAAAATGCACGGCAAAAAGCACCCATTAAAATCTCATGCTGCAAGATAAACAGAAACATTAAATTAAAGTATATAGAGAAAGACACACTAAAACTCTTGACATAGTGCATATTTTTCCATTTTCTCAATTTGTTGTCTTTTTAATTTTTGATTTTGTTTTGGATGCTGTCTTTACAGATGATGCTGTAATGCCAAAGAACTCAATCTTTTTATGACATAACATTTCTAAGATAAGCACAACAAGCTGACAAATCTGTTACTTGGTTATTTGGACATTTTACGTTATGTCATTTTGGTCTGTGGCTTTTAAAGAGGCAAATACATTTAATCTATTGTGGCAAGCTCTATTGCAGAATAATAAACTCTGGATATCATAATTTTTCTTGCTAGAGGAACTTAAAAACAAACCCATGCCAAACTCAGAAATCAGCTTAACGTATCATTACGTATACTTTGAGATTAAGTCCTATCATGCTGGTTGGTTGACTACGTGGGTAAATTGGAAAACTGTCAAGTGTTTTACTTTAGGATAGATAAGATAAGATAAGATAGTATTTATTGGAATTTCTTGCACTTCAAAACATGAAAATTACAAATCAAGAACATGAAATCTATTACATTACATATTCGTTGACCAACAAAACACTGTAGTACAAAAACTGACGTTAACTAAAACTAGAAGGCAAGCAATTCAGGATAGAAAGAATGGGCTGATTAGCCCAACCACATAAGTGCTCTCCTATCTCTATAAACATATATTTGTAAATAAATACTGATACATACACAATAATTGTACAATGCACAAATTATGAGCAGTAGTGAAAACAAAA
>JXSR01S016161.1:14589-44325 GCA_000969725.1 Ophiothrix spiculata
TGGGTAATTATACTATAGCGTTTTTGTAATGAACGGCTTGACTTTTTTATTGATGCTTTATTTTATTGTTGCTTACCCGCATGATTTGTAAGGTAATTGCATAGGGAAAAAATAGTCATTATATTTTTAATATTTTCTTATGTTTCCTTAAATCGATAGTTCGACGATGAAAATATGCTCATCATTCCGAATTTTACAAACAAATGAATTATGTGTATGTGAATTTATTTCAATGGATTTGGAAAGAACTATTGTCCAGCTTTCCAAAACCGTTTTAATTGTTAAAATCTGTAAATCTGTTCCTGAGCTACGCTTATTTTTGTAAATTATAATGTGATAGGGTGTTATATTATATTAGTTGAAAGTAATTATATTAAGCCTACAAAAGCCGTTTAAGGACTTGATAATAGGAAAATTATACGTTTCATAATAGGATATGAATAAGTGTCCGCGTGAAAACAGATCCTAGGCAATTTTTTGTCAAATATAACTCCCAAAAATTTAGTATGATCTACTCTCTGTAACAAAACATCGTTAAGAATAACATTGTTTCTTAACACTTAAAATGCATAAGGTGTTTTTTAGAATCGGGTTAGTGCATAGGAGGGCGGGGTGTCCATATTGATCCAAGATGTTTTAAAAACAGTGTTCGACACATTATATCATAATAAAATTTATATGAAACAAAAAAATAAAAAAAAAATCCCGCCAAAAATTGGAAATCTATTTTCCCAAAGGAATTTTGCAATGAAATTTGGCTCATAATAGCAGATTATAATTACAAATACATTGCTGAAATAAAAATTTAAAAACTTGTTTCGTTTTGGTTTAAGGGACAAAACAAAATTTGAAGAGCGCCATCATTTTACCAGTTTATGCTAATTATCTCAAAAACGACACTACCGATTTGAATTGTTTTGCACCAAAACATGCGTAACCCCTACCTTGACAATTACATAAAACAGCTTTATTGGGTTATGTTGCGTAACAAAATTCAGGGTCCATATGGACCCCCCACCCTTATGCACTTAAGTGTTAATTGGAAGGATTCCTTAAATTGTCCTACGTTCGTAGCAATAGGAATCCAGTGAATTTACCTCAATCATTGTAGCAAGTTCTTATATTTTTTCTCATATTGTTAATATCACGTTTCTTCTTCTTGCTAGAAGGTTTAATGTATTAAACGGTGCATATTTTTAAAGGAAAGCTTAAAATTATGCCTTACACCTAAAGCTACTCCTTTTCCTTTATTGTATCACAGTGACCTAATTTTACCTTGTCATGAGACTGTGCTTAATATATACTTTAGACTTTCATAATAAGACTTCTTTCTATAGATTTTTGGAGTTACTCTTTATGCATCATCATCTTTAAATGTTGCAGTCCGCGCTCGTGTAAGGAATTTTATGAATAACTTCACAATAAAATCAATGAATCTGAGGCTTATTCAATTAATATAGCCTACAAAATCAGAACGACACATCCGAAAAATTGCACGTACGGCAGTCAGTTAATCTTTATAATGTTAAAAAAATAGTTCTACATGACAGCGCTTGCTTGGAGTGCTTGTATCTTTCGTTATGGTGCCGAACGTACAAAAATGAGGCCTAAAATTGCTTCAAGTATGGAGGATGTAACAGATCATTAGTCATGAATTGGTCAGAAAAAGTGTAACATTCCACAAAATGTGAAAAACATCACACATTTGAATATTTCTCAACACAGGATATAAATATGCACATTTTAAGACCATAAGAATATACATTTTTTCAAAGCTCATATTACAAGGATACCAATTATACAAATGATACTGACATTATACAGGTTGTGTGAAAATAAAACAGAGTGTAAACTGAAAACATATATGTTGATTTTACTCTCTTCAAACACCTCTTTTATTCTAAACAGCTACAATCATAAAACAAATCAAGTATAGGGCTCTCAACAATAAGAAAATATAACTGTTCATTTAATGTCTATACGATGAAATATACAGGGTAGTTAAAATAATATACATTTCAAAAGATTTGTATGCCTCAATGAGAAATTTGTTGAGTTCTTTATATGTCTTAGCAATAGTTAGAAGTATGAAATGATTGAGACACAAGTAACACACAATTTTCTGCTTACTACCATGACCATTTTGCTTCATTTTTGGTATACAGGGTGATCAAACATGCATTATATCAATAATTAACCTGATCCAATAAACATTGGTTTATTTTTTATTGTTATTCCGTGTAATTATGCTGTTATGTATTTACAACAAATCATTATTGTTATTCATCAACGTTTTCACAACGTACGGAACTTGTCATACAAAAATTTGACCTTTAACATTGTCGAAACTAGTTGTGGACATACCATGAAAATGAAAAAGTTTATCCTCTTGAAACTTTATTCTGTACATCACCTACCATTATTTTTTGGGATGAAGAATTATGTTTGTTTTTCATTAAAACATGTGCGAAAAAATATTTTTGTAGTATTTCAACTTTTGGCATGACGTCTTTAAAAAGATTTTGGTACAAGTCAATGGGCTTTTCCGCCACCGTCTTTTCCGCCACCACCTCCTCCGTTGACTCCACTCACATTTTGAACAATAGATCTTATAATATTTGTTCGATTGTCTTGGAAGGTTTTGCATTTGAAAAACAATTAAATCGCCAATATAAGGATACTACACTTGTTGCAGTAGGTATTAAACGTTTTGAATAAAACTACATTGGATTACGAAAAGAGGATTTGTATGTTACATCCCCCCGTATTGATATGACCAGTTCATGCATATGATCAACAGCAATACGTGTACAAATTAAATGCCTATATCTTTTATCAACTTTTGAAATTATGTGCTTTCAAACACGTAGGTAGAGAAGAAAATTATCTGAATTTATCTTCGTATATTTCCTTACATTGCTTGAAATGCCTAGAGCGTCACTTGACAATAATATGCTACCATACTCAAATAAGAAACCATCAATTCCTGATAATCATTTAAAACTTTATTTACGCATACATTCTCAAACAAAATTTACAAAACTCGTCTATCATGCCTATAAGGAATATTTTGAGAAAGTTTTTCTATTCATTATCGATGAAAACCACTAATTTGAAGCCTTTAACGTCACCTACAGCAGTGCACCCACATTTTGATGTAAACTCATTCATTCAGTGAGAAAATGAGAACTGTTACGTCACATTGTAATTTGTTTTGTAGATTTCTTGGAAAAACTTATACATGAAATATATCGTTTTTCCATAATTCATTTGGTAACATTGTTATATTTGTAAAGCACGTCACTCAATTATACGTTTTGCAAGTTTATTTTGTACCATAACTTTTTAACAAAGTGCTTAAAGGTAATAAAAAGTATAAATTTCCCGAAAGGAATGATGGTGATTTTTGACTAAAAATCATATTTTTTGAGAAAATCACAAAAACACATTTTTTGGCCATTTGGGCTTCCAACTAAGCTAAAAATAACAATTTTTTAAAATGACTTCAGAATGGTTATTTTTATTTATAACACCTACTTAGATGTTGCGTCATTTTAATATTTTAGCATTTTGGCCAATTTTTTGATTTTCATGCCGAAATACGGTCAATTATTCACATTTATTTACCTTATTTGGCATGAAATTCAAAAAATTGGTCAAAATCCTCAAAAATAAGAATGACGCAACATCTGAATGGGCATTTTAAAAAATAATACCATTCTGAAGTCACTTTTTTTAATATTATTTTTAACTTGGTTGGGCCCGAATGGCAAAAATATGTGTTTATGATTTTCTCAAACAATGTAATGTTTGGTCAAAAATCAACATAACCATCATGTTCCTTGTGAAAATTCCTTTCTGGAAATGTATACTTTTCTTAACTTTAAGCACTCTGTTAAAAAGTTATGGTACAAAATAAACTGGCAAAAACGTAAAATTGAGTAAGGTGCTTACACTCCTTAAGGCTGGAGTATACCTTCAAGTAGCATAAGTTTTGAAGTGGATTTATACCCTAAACATATTAGGGATATCGGTTTTTGACCAAAAATGTCGACTTTGGCAAAAAATGTTTAAAAATCAAAAATCTGAGAACAACATTTGTTTCTAGATGTTCTACCTATTCATGTAAAAATACGTACGTAAAAATTAGTGGGAAGAATCTATACCAGTCCCTTTAGATAACATCAGGAATATGAAAGTGTCACAAATTTAAATATGTAAGATGTTCGGTTTTCAAATTCGTGACTTGCCTCTTATTTTGTTGGAGCATGGAAATAATATATTATTTCTATTATTTTCATGGTCGGAGCAACTCTGATTTTTAAAGTGACCAATATATTGCTTGAATGTACTAATAGGTTTTAAATTTAATACTTCATTAAATAAGATGTTTGTTTATTCATCTTCAGCAGACAGTTAAATATGTTTGAATATTTTACATGCTACAGACTCGTTCACCTGTAGAATTTTACCAGCCCAACGTTAACTATGTTATGATAACTGTTAATTAAATGCGGATCATTTTGGTTCGTTACTCCTTGAATTTAATACTGTAATAAATATATTAGAATTACTGGTTTCATAATAGGGCTTGGATCGGATTTAGTATGACTTTTTACAAAGTGAAAATATCGTTATTTGCAGTCAATAAAACAAGAAAAATCAAAATGAGGGTTTTACAAAACAACTTAATCCCCAATTGACAAACATGTTTATAATGTTTGAAATGATGGTTTGGAATGTACTTTGTTGGTATGCCAGAATTAATTGCCATGGTAAGCTGATTTAGACTAACTGACCATGACTGAATCATTCAAAAATATTAGCCAGATGAAACTTATTTTCGGATTTTATATGGTATTAAGAGCTATTAAATTAATAAGTAAACAATACATGGATTAACTTGGTATTCCAGTCTGGCTCCACGTGAGGTGTGGTATCAAATGTTATATTTATCTAGGACAAGATACGCGTTATAGAGCTAAACCTAATGAGGAAACAGGTAAACATGTTCTTCTTGATTTAACCGGTTTTTTCGTCAGTGCGTGCAACGGTCTTTTCTGTCGCAGAAACACATTGAAGGGAGCATAGCTAGCTGTCGGAGGGATACATATTGAATTACATCAACGTGCACTTTGGCACTTCTTAATCCAAATAGCATATTGGTCACTAGCTAAGCTAAGCATATTACATTTCTTCCGTTTGTACTTTACTACGCAATCTGACTAAAGATATGTAAACGATTCAACTTGGAAGTTAAAAGAGTATGCGTCCAGATTTTTCATGACGGCATAATATATTAAGAACACAATAACAGGAGTATTTGTGATGCAATACAAGTGAAAACATTGTATACAACTTTTATCAAAGGATGTATGGGCGGTCTGTAACTGTAGACACTGAAATTATCTTTCCTATCTTCCAGGCAAAACAAATTGCGAAAACTAACGATTCAGGAACATTTCAAATAGTGTCAGTGTCGGTGTAGTCTGATTGGATTCCAGGATATTTTTTCACTTACGGAAAAAAAAGACCTGCAAAGATCCAAGTAACTAGAAGGTAAGAGTCAATTTTTACTTGGGGGTCTCACATTAACAGGCTACATGATAGGCATATTTGTGTATAAGAACCCCCTCAATCATCATTTCATTTTAGAATACCTCATCAATTTGATTCTTTATTCGTGATACCTCATAAATCATATTCTCGGTGCCTGGTAGCATAATCGTTGATTAGTTCCACTTGAGCTAGGCAAAGGTGTTTAAAAGTGTGCCTATAAGTTATAGGCTAAGAAAATTAATGAAAATTATGGCCATTAGTCAAACAAATTGCAAAAGTAATGATATTTTCAGGATAATATCAGACAAACATATACAACAACTAGTCCAAAATCTAGAAAAATCTAGTTGGTGGAACAGTGATTAATTTGCATAAAACAAAATGGCTGCCAAAACAGGGGTTAAATCATGTTAAAAACCAGTCTTTTGTGTTCCACTAATCACAATAAATCAGAAAAAGTATACTTTTACCCATCTCCGATGTATGGTTAATGAGTTATATCCAAAAACGTGAAAGGTCATATCAGGGGTCACGTGATATTTTTTCAAAATGGTCTTAAATTGTTTCGCTTGCAAAACTATCTACATGAAGTAGTAATAAGCAATGGCTCAGATGTACCATTGCTATGGTTACAGATCAAAGTAAACTTTGGGTTTTAGATTCCAATGTATTGGTCAATATAAACTTTGTTTTGCCTGATACCATAGCAACCACTGGTTTAAAGAACTTTAAACTATTACTTCATGTAGACACTTTTGCGAAAGGAACATTTTGAGACCATTTTGAAGAAAATCGGACGATGTTGAATTTTGTGTCTCCCATAGGACCTATTGCGTGACCCATGATATGACCTTTCACATAATTGGATATAACTCGTTAACCATACATCGGAGATGGGTAAAAGTATACTTTTTCTGATTGTTTGTGATTAGTGGAACACAATAAAATGGTTTTTAACACGATTTAACGGATTTTGAAATTCTACCCCCTGTTTTGGCAGCCATTTTGTTTTATGCAAATTAATCACTGTTTCACCAACTAGATTTTTCTAGATTTTTGACTAGTTGTTGTATATGTTTGTCTGATATTATCCAGTAAATATCATAACGTTTGCAATTTGTTTGACCTATTTTTTTTAATTTTTACTAGCCTATTAACAAACAATGTATAAGGCTAAATATTAAGAAAAGTTAGTAATGACGAGTACTATTAAAACACAAGTCTCTAACTCTTTCTGATATCAAATGATAAAACTGGGAGTTCAATATTGTATTGGCTGATGAGTGAAGTTTTTGCTGCCTAGTGGGAGCGTGTCTCCTATGATTGAAAGACCTACTCCTCTTACTGCTGCAACATGACGTAGTATAATAGTAACTTATAAATTATGCCCTATCCACTCGTCCAATTCAACTATTTTCCGACTGACAAACCTTTAATTTTTTTAAATACTCCAACTATCAATAGTTTGACATTCCACCCTACTCAATGATGAAGCATTATAAAAGTATTTTGACATCATTTTTGGCACACTAGTGTGAAATAACCCAATGCTATAGTGACATACAGTCACAAAATGTGACCGTCCACCCCAAAACAGCAATAAATGCCAGCTCTTGTCATTTTCACTTTTTTGATTATTTGTAAAGACCATACTTTGAGGATTAAAATGACACCTTAAAAAACGCACGATTTCTAGAAGTCAAGTTATGGTTCGTCAAAGGTTGTCAGGGAGTAGAATGTATAACTGAGATAAACGCATTCAAAGATTATTAAGCCCTATATTTTCTGAAGATCGTCTTAAGCATATGCCAATTTATTTCACATTTCCTATGATTTTTTTGAAATGAAATTTTGCTGGTATTTTGATTGTGAATCTGTTAAAAAATCAATTTCGGCAAATTATGACTTTGACATGTATTTTCACCTGTAGCGCAAAATGAAGTTTCTGGCATTTACTGCTCATACGGGCTGGAAGGTCACAAATACATAGTTGAATTGGACGAGTGAATAGGGTATAAGGTATACATGTATAGGTTGGTAGATTGTTCCAGATGTGAAAGTTACGAATTTGCAATTGTGTAACTCACTCAGACCCGCCGCTTG
Source organism: Ophiothrix spiculata (assembly GCA_000969725.1). Lineage (NCBI taxonomy): Eukaryota > Metazoa > Echinodermata > Ophiuroidea > Amphilepidida > Ophiotrichidae > Ophiothrix > Ophiothrix spiculata. Next base: position 22,252 of record JXSR01S016161.1, read on the forward strand.
AGCTTGAACAACTCCAACTACAGCACGCAGCTTGTATTTTTTTTTTTTAATTTCACTCGCGTGAAGTAAGATTTATTTAAGACTTGTAAATGATATACCTTTTCTACACTGTTCACTCTAGTGGTAATTACTCTTCGGAAAACAAATGATCAAATTTGATTGAAAATTTTATAGAGTTTCATTTCTCATGGCCTAAAGGGTTTCATAACATAATGTCAATCTACTGCATTATTGCTAATATTTTCCGGATATTGTTTTAAGTGTGTTTCAGTAACTGTGATGTGGCTTAATCATATTTCCCTTTTATTTTTTCTTAACTTTAGTAAAATATTGTTCAACAACAGTCTTAAAAGGATTTGTTATATCACATAGAGTTTAATCTTATATTATTTAGTAAATTTAGTCAATTCACGGGAAATAGAACTTAACTTCAGGGCTTGCGTTGTACAAATGTGTGTTCACAAATACTGAATTGTTCTAGATTACAAAATAATCACTTTCAACATTATAAACAGGAACATCAGGATTAATATTTCAATTTTATTAGAATTTTATAACGGAAAAATATTCAAAGTTATATTCTTATTCTTCAGAACGTACTTTTTACTAATATTTATTCATGTTCCAGTATACGTTTACGCTTATAGCAAAACTTAAAATATTAACAGTGATGCCAAATGTGTCTCACAAGTTATTGTGAAGAGCTGACAATCAAGGTATCAAACATATTTTGCTGCCCCCCCCCCCCCGAGTGCAGACCAACGACTCCCGAACCAGCTGAGCACGATTTTCCCCTTCTTCATACTGAACCACAGCAGTCCGAAGTTCTTTACCCAAAGCTTCTCTTTACGCATGAATTGGATGTGAAAATATTCAAAGTACTATTTCGAATATCTTTTCTAAATATGATGAAACTTATTAAACCATGAATAACATATTCAGCATTTATTCAAAAAGTTTCATTCTGAATCACCTAGAAATCTTAACTGCAGGGAAATTTGATAGACGAATTTAATATACACCTGCGACAAAGCCCAAGATTTAAAAGCTTTGGTAATGCCAAATTTTGAAAAGGTGGTGGGATCGTTGGAAATTCTTGGGTATTAACTAAACATTCCGAAAAAGAAAAATGTCACGTATTTGTTTCAACATTTCAAAATATATATGGTTTTGTCTTTTAGTTGTGTTCCTGCCTCTGAAGTTATTTTTACACTGGTATAAAATCAAAAACATATTTCATCAACTTTCTTTATCCTTACCAATTGATTGACCGGAAGGTGTCTCTCTACAAATGTAAGTCCTGGTTACTACAATCGAATACACCAGTACAAAAAGCGCCCAATTTCATAAATTTGGTCAAACTGAGTTACATCCTCAAAATCACTCGATCCTACGTATTACTGCAGGCTTCCTGTGGTATAAAAGAAGAACCAAACTATTCATTCTAACTGGACTTAAAGGACAAATAAGGTCAGAATCCGTGGCTTTCTTGAACGAATATTGATAGTGGTAAGAAAACAGCGCAACATTTTAAAAACAAAATAAAGTTCCGACTTGTTTTTGATAATTGTGAATTCATTTTCATAGAAACCGTATGTTTCTGAAATTGATCTCGGAAGTTAACAATTATGTAGGCCTATAGCATTTTAAGTCGATGTACTTTCTGAAACCAAACAGATGTTACACTAATATTCATCCATTATTGACTGACTGAATAAAATTTCACTAGTATCTAGAAGAGGGATGTTTTGCAAAGTGTTATAGTTTTGCACACGGTCATTAATCTGTGGGTTTATTCAAAATGGGAAGTGGAAAATGGAAAAGTAAATTCGATACCTTGATATTTTACACTCTCTGTCACGACCTCGTTTGAGGTGTCTGATAGTGTAACAAACCATTTAATTCTTGTTTCCTCTGTATGTTTGAATATCAAAATACTCTCTTTAGCACGGTAAATCAACACAGCAGAAACAACGCCAAGAGAAATTGACTGTCTAATAAAACAATCAGTAACCCGTTTTAGTTATTTTTGACACGGAAGCTCATCTACAAGTTCCTGGTATTTTAACAAGCACCAATTGAGTAATATACAGCAACATTTTGGTTGAATTTCCATTGCAAAATTGTCAGTGTTACTTGAATAAGACATTTTTTAGCATTTAACAATACTGAAACAACAGAAGAATTGACCAATACTGGAATGAAATGCGTGTACCAGTATTGTAAAAGTTTTCCAACAATACTGGAATAAAAAACACTCCCAGAATTGTTCAATACTGGTATGTAATAGAATTGACCAATACTAGTATATACCAGTATCTGGGACCTAAAGTATACTTTAATGAGACCACGTGAAAAAGTAACCATTGAGAGACGTATTTTGGTCGATCAACCGTGCAAAATGCAGCACAAAAATTAAGGAGACACTTGAAAAAAGTATGTACATTTGAGAACTTTAACCTAGGAAGTTGTGTTCTATACTGTATGGATAGAAGCCCGGGGCCACTTAAGTATAATGTTGCAGGCATAGCGTGACCACAGTTTTTCAAAACACCCCCTTAAGGGTGATAGTTTCTAAAGCCAAAATATACCCTTTTCCCCCTTTACAAACACTAAATCGAGATTTTACCGATGATACCATTTTGACACTAGGGTTTCAAAAAGTAACCTATTTCTTGAAATGACTGTTTGGCTGTTTTTGATGCCCTGAACGGTGTCACGTGATTCACCCTTCAATCCTCCTTGTTTTTTTATCTATTAATTTTAATTTAATCTAATTTAATTTTGATTCTTTTTTTTTTTTTAGGGGGGGGGGGGTCAGCAGTTATTTTTGGAATAGTATGCTAAAAGGTACATGTATTAAATCATTGTAATTACACATTGACTCCAAAATTGGTCATTTGTGATGCACAGTTTGGCCGTTGCCATTTGAAAATGTACTTAAGTTATTCGCTTCACAGTCACTATCATGTTTTCCTTTGAAATTGCATAAGGCACCATAAATACCAAAATCGGACATTTGTGATGCATGGTATGGCGATAGTAATATTTCAAAATGTACTTCATTATACGGGTAAGGCCGACCTAAAAAGGTTTTTTTTAGCCAAAGGAAATGCCTTTTGAAATTGAAAAAAGGAACTTAGAGGTTATTTTTCTTCACAGACACTATCAATTTTTCCCTAAGATATGCAGTTATATATCCAAGCACCCCTCAGCCCCTACAAGGGGTCACAGCAGGGGTCAGGGTTAAGAAATGATTTTGTTTTAAGTACGGGGTGCCAAAAAACATTAAATCATTGTAATTGCATAAGGTACCATATATTCCAAAATCGGACATTTGTGATGAATGGTAGGGCCGATAAAAATATTCTAAAATGTGATGACTCACCCCGAAAAGGGGACTTAACGACAGAACACTTTTCAAGAAACTGGTGAAAATAGGTAAAAAAAAATAATAATAAGATTTGCATGGTATAGCCGATAGAAATATTTAAAATGTACTTTTGCATTCGGTTATATGGGTAAGACGGACCTAAAAAGGCTTTTTTTAGCCAAAGAAATTGCATTTTGAAATTAACAGCTGATCTTCCTTTTGGGGTCAAAAATCATGATACAAAGTTGAATTGTCAACTTTTTCTGACTTCAAAGATAAAGGTGTCAAATTGTTAGTGCTGAACCAGCGGTACAGGTGTCCATAGTAGCTCTTTGCCCAACTTCCAGCATTGTCATCATTTTGCGTGACATACCATAGTTAAAGAAACAATCACATGAACTAGCAACAAAAATCATTAATAGGGAGGATTCGGTAAATTGTCTTATGTTCCCTGCGATAGAAATGCAGTGAATTACCAACTTTACCTCAATTACTGAGGCTAGTTTTTACATTTTCTCATATTGTTAATATCACGTTTCTTCTTCTTGCTAGAAGGTTTAATGTATTAAACGGTGCAAATCTTAAAGGAAGCTAAAAATTATGCCCTACACCTAAAGCTACTCCTTTTCTCTTATTGTATCACAGTGACCTAATTTTACTTTGTTATCAAACTATGCTTTATATGTACTATAGAAATTCATGATAAGATATTTTTCTATAGATTTTTTAGAGTTATTATTTATGCATTATCATGCTTAAATGTTGCAAATGTTATGAATGGCGTCTCATTAAACTCAATGAATCTGATGCTTATATTAATTAATATTACAAATCAGAACATCCGAAAAATTGTCGGCAGTCAGTTACTCTATATCCTAGTACTGCAAGAGAGCGCTTGTGTCTTTCGTCCTGGTGCCCAAAATTCGCAAATGAGGGCAGAAAATGCTTCACGTATGGAGAATGTAACAGCAATAAGTGTACAAGTTAAATGTCCATTTCGTTTTTCAACTTGTGAATTTATGTGCTTGCAAACACCTACGTAGAGAAGAAAATTATCAAGTTTTACCTTCGTACATTTTCAAAATGTCTACACCGTCAACCGACAATAATATGCTACTACACTCAGATAAGAAAATAACGTATCAATTTCTGATTATCATTTTAACTTTTTTATACGCATTCATTCTCAAACAAAATTTAACTCGCCTATCATTTCTATAGGGAATATTTGAGAAAGTTTTGCTCTTCATTATCGATGAAAAACACAAATTCGAAGCCTTTAACCACACCTACAGCAGTGCACCCACATAAACTAATTCATTCAGTGAGAAAATGAGAATAGTTACGTCATATTGTAATTTATTTTGTAGATTTCTTGGAAAAAAATAGACATGAGTTCTTTTGGTAAAATACATAACATTGTTATATTTACAATTAAATGTGAATACCATCCTCAAAAAGGAATTCGTATTAAAGAATGTGAATATTATATCAAACTGAGTCCCTTACAGAATGACACTGATTTTGACTGCTTAAACTTGACAAAAGTAAAAACAAAAGTAAAACATTGTAAAAATAACAGTTGATGTGATATGTTATATCAATAACAGGAAATAGTTTTTTGAAAATATATATTACCAAAACGAGAAAAAGACATCTATTGCTACATGTAGTAGGTTGTATCTTCAACCTTAACATTTTCAACAATCTCAAGAGATTTTTTAAAACAATTTTAAAATAATGGTTGATGTGTAATGTGGTATCAATGACAAGAAATGATTTTTTGAAGATATATCGTACAAAAACGAGAAAAAGACATCTATTGCTACATGTAGTAGGTTGTATCTTCAACCTTAACATTTTCAACAATCTCAAGAGATTTTTTAAAACAAAAGTAAAACATAGTAAAAATAATGGTTGATGTGTAATGTGGTATCAATGACAAGAAATGATTTTTTGAAGATATATCGTACAAAAACGACAAAAGTATTGGTACATGTCTTAGGTTTTATCTCAGCCTCAATATTCTAAGGGATCGTTTTTACATGTCAGTGACCCCTCATTTTGTGAAAATTTGAGGAGTATCGACGAAAAAAATTAAAAAGTCGTTAATGAAAAACTACCCATACCAAATAGGGTTCGCTAGTCCGAAAATAAAATAGGGTCCGCTAGTCCGAAAATTAATTAAGTTTTGTTGATTTGCAACCCAATTTTTTCAGACTAGCGGACCTTTTTTCATTTTCGGACTAGCGAACCTTATTTCATTTTCGGACGAGCAAAACTCTTTTCATTTTTCGGACTAGCGAACCTTATTTCATTTTCGGACTAGCGAACCTCTTTTCATTGTCGGACTAGCGAACCTTATTTCATTTTCGGACTGGCGAACCTTAGGATTAGCGGACCTTTTTAAATTTCGGACTAGCGGACCTTATTTCATTTTCGGACTAGCGAACCTTTTTTTCAAATTCGGACTAGCGAACCCTATTTTCGGACTAGCGAACCTTTTTTTTCAAATTCGGACTAGCGAACCCTCGGGTATAGGAAAATACGCTTTCGGACTAGCGAACCTTATTTCATTTTCGGACTAGCGAACCTTAAGACTAGCGGGCTGTTACCGTCTTTTATAGTGACCACAATATTTCTTTAATGTAGTAATAGATTTTAAATTTAATATTTCATTAAGTTTTTTTGTTTATTCATCTTCAGCAGACAGTTAAATACGTATATTAGAATATTTGACATGCTACAGACTCATTCACCCATAGAATCATTACCAGCCCAATGTTATGATAATTGTTAATTCGTTGAACGTAATGCGGATCTTTTTGGTTCGTTACCTCTTGAGTTAAATACTGTAATAAACATATTAGAATTACCAGTTTCATAATAGAATATAGAATAGGGCTTGAATCGGATTAGATCTGACTTTTTACAAAATGAAAATATCTTTATTTGCAGTCAATAAAACAAGAAAAATCAAAATGAGGGTTTTACAAAAACAACTTAATCCCTAATTGACAAACATGTTTACAATGTTCGGAATGATGGTTTGGAATGTACTTTGTTATTGAAATCAAGAATTAATTAGAATAATTTCCATGGTAAGCTAATTTAAACTAACTGACCATGACTGAATCATTCAAAAATATTAGCCAGATGAAACATATTTTGGACATTTAGTTGGTATTAAGAGCTATTAAATTAATAAGTAAACAATACATGGATCAACTTGGTTTTCCAGTCTGGCTCCGCGTGAGGTGTGGCATCAAATGTTCTACTTATCTAGGACAAGATACGCATTATTGAGCTAAACCTAAATGAAAAAGAGGTAACTATGTTCCTCTTGATTTAACCAGTTTTTCTGCCAGTGCAATGGTCTTTTCTGTCGCAGAAACACATTGGAGAGAGGATAGCTAGCTGTCGAAACATTTTGGAGGGATACATATTGAACAACATCAACGTGCACTTTGGCACGTCTTAATCCAAGTAGCATATTGGTCACTATTAAATTATAAGCTAAGCATATCCCACTTGTTCCGTGTGTGCTTAACGCAATCCGACTAAAGATTTGTAAACGATCCAACGTGGAAGTTTAACATAAAGCGTGTGCGTCCAGATTTCTCATGACGGCATTATACACCAAGACATTATAACAGGAATATTTGTGATCAAATTGATTTGTGATGCAATACAAGTGAAAGCATTTTATACAACTTTTATTAAAGGATGTATGGGCGGACTGTAACTGTAGAAACTGAAATTATCTCTCCTCTCTTCCAGGCAAAACAAATTGCGTAAATCCACGATTTAGGAACAGTTTAAAGACAGCTAAATAGTGTCAGTGTCAGTGTAGTCTTATTGGATTCCAGGATATTTTTTCATTTACGGAAAACAAAAGACCTGCTTGCAAAATTCCTAGAAACTAGAAGGTAAGAGTCATTTTTTACTGTCAACTTGGGAGATATCACATTAACCAGTTATATGACAAGCATATCTGTGTACCCCCTCCATCATTATTTAATTTTAGAATATTTCATAAATCTGATCCTTGATTCCTGATAGCTTAATCCTTATTGAGCTCTACTTCGGCTTAACTTAAGATGTTTGCAAGTGTTCCTCACAGATTACGTTAAGGTGCAAAATATTGAGGAAAATGGTAATGTCGAGTACTATAAAACACAATTCTATTACTTTTGGAGTGAGGTGCAGGATTGTGTCTCACTTTAAGGTACTTTTTACGCCAAATGATGAAACTGTGGATGTACCATATACATATATGCTGAATACGTCAGTACAAGAAAACTCCAACTCCAATAGTTCCCATCTGTAAATTATACTTACAAAATATAAATGCATACAAATCTCTTAAAATGCTTTCACATCACTAAAAAGCATTTCCATGTCTAAATCCCTTTCATTGGGTCACATTTGACCTTGTAGTTGACTTTTTTATACATTGGTAGATAATTATGTTAGTATATAGTTGATATATTTAAACAGCCAGTACAAGAAAACCCAAACTCCATGAGCTCCCCTCTGCAACTATATGCAATAACAAAAATCTGACAATGTCTTGACGTATTTAATTGCTAGTGCTTGCTCCCCGGTGCAGGGGGGGGGGGGTACTTACATTGACAAGGTATACGTATATGTGCCTGCCGTTTGGGGTGATTTTTCCAGGATTTTGGTATATCAATAGGGTGGTTTTCATCTCAGATAAAAGCACCCAATTTTCATATATTGTGTGGTTTTGGGAAAATTTGCAAAAAAACACCCAATTTGAGTAAAATTCGTTGTTTTTCCATTCAAATTGGTATACTGATGGGTGGTTTTTTGTGCCAAAAATAGGTATAGAGATGGTCAGTTTTTCGGAGTCCGGCAGGCACATACCCCCCCCCGGGTGCTTGCTACATACGTACAAGCAAGTTAAAAGTAGTGGAAGCATGTTTCCAATGACTAAAAGATCTACTTCTCTAAAGCAACAATAAAGCAACATGACGTAGTATAAAGGTAACTTAATGGTGGTAGGTTGCTCCAGATGTGAAACTTACGGATGCAATGTGTAACTCACTCAGACCCACCATTTCAGCTTGAACAACTCAAACTACAGCACGCAGTGCATTTCTAAACAATTTCACTCGCGTGAAGTAAGATTTAGTTAAGACTTAATATTCTGTAAATGTAATATACCTTTTCTACACTGTTCACTCTAGTGGTAATTATCATTTCACTCTTCGAGAAACAAATCATCCAATTTGGATTGAAAATTTTAGAGTTAACTGTAATATTGAACGTTTAAATATATTAAGGCTACGGTCCCTAAAACGTCTCGCTCGGCTGATGTCATGTTTACTGCAAGTTTTTGCCTACTTACACCTATCAGAATATCACATTTCCTGGTGTACATATTGAATAGAGTCTCTAGTTTATAAATATAATTTTACTAGTGAGTTCACGTCCATTATCAAGGTCAAAATGACGTCTAAAGACTATTTCAAAAAAGTTGACCCTTTTTCGCCGAAACCTCATAATTTCATGATGTTCGAACAAATTCGACTGGTTTTAGATTTTGACAGATTGTAGGCTTGATACTTCTTATTGAATTACAAACAATATTTTATAAATATGCTGAGTTGATTTTGAATGATAATGTAACAAACCTGCGTTGTTTTGCCCGAAAATCCGGACGTGAATTACGACTCTGAGTTCGCCCTGTTTGAGCTGTGAATTGCCTGTTTTAAGTATCTACATTATCTACATTTTGTCTGATATACGCATTTTGTCTGATATTCATTATCTACATTTTGTCTGATATACGCATTCGCATAAATTACTTTCAAATTGAGTATTCCAATGAGGCAAAAAATGCATTTTGTATGTAAACAAAAGAAAAATACGGCATTCTAATGTTTTTATTTTAGATTTTAGTTCACGATCTCAACGCTGCCTTGATAGCTCAGCGGTAGATCACTTGCTTCGTAATGCATGACTAACCCCTGCCACAATTCATGGTTCGAGTCCCCGCAAAGGCAGTGGAAACTATTTATATTTTCATGATTAAAAAATAGTTCAGATTCACATTTTCCTGAGCAGATGGATTCCCTTTACCCTTAAGCTCATTAAACACGTATGTAATTTGTGGGTTGTTGTTTTTTCTTCAATTTTCATGGCCCAAAGGGTTTCATAACATAATGTCAAAACACTGCATTATTGCTAATATTTTCCGGATATTGTTTTAGGTGTTTTTCAGTAACTGTGATGTGGCTTAATCATATTTGCCTTTTATTTTTTCTTAACTGCAGTAAAATATTACTCATAATAATTTCAAAAGGATTTGTTATATTACAGAGTGGAGTCATATTTTATTAAGTATATTAAGTCAATTCACGTGAAATGAAACTTGACTTCAGGGCCTACTTCGTACAAATGCGTGTTTACAAATACTGAATTGTTCTAGATTTACACATTGATTCTCTTTCAGAATTTTAAACAAAACATCGAGATTAATATTTTAATTTTATTAGAATTAAGAGATAAAAATGTTCCAGGTTATATTCTTACTTTTAGGAACGTACATTTAACTAACATTTATTCATGTTCCAGTTTAATATACATTTACAATAATATTAAAACGAATACATTTTTAAAACGATTAAATATTAAAAGATTAACATTGATGACCTCATCTCAAAATGACGCCAAATTTGTATCGTCACACACAGCAGTTACAATTTATAATCTTAAATGCGGGGATATTTGATAGACGAATTGGAAGTTTAAAATACACCTGCGTGAAAGCTCAAGATTTAAAAGCTTTGGTAATGCCAAATTTTGAAAACGTGGTGGGATCGTTAGAAATTCTTTGGTATTAACTAAACATTCCGAAACAGAAAAATGTCACGTATTTGTTTCAACCTTTTAAAATGTACGGTTTCGTATTTTATTAAATAAACAATAGAAGTTGTGTTCTTGCCTCTGAAGTAATTATTACGCTTGAATAAAATCAAAAACATATTTCATCAATTTTCGTGTGTTCTTACCAATTGATTGACCGGAAGGTTGCTCTAGATAACAAATATAAGTCATGGGTAATACAATCGAATACACCATGCAGCACCATTACAAAAAAATCTAACGTCAACAATTTGGTCAGTTACATCCTCCAAATCATTCCTATTACAGCAGGCTTCCTGTGGTATAAAAGAAGAACCAAACATTTCATTTTAACTGGACTAATAAGGTCAGAATCCGTGGCTTTCTTGGACGAATATTGATAGCACTTGGCAAGAAAATAGCGCAACATTTGAAAACAAAATAGAGTTCAAAAATTCTTGTTTTTTATCGTTTGGAAGTTAAAAGTTATGAATAGCATTTTAAGTCAATAAACGTTTTGAAACCAAACAAATGTTACACTAATAAATTGCAGTGCAGGCATCCATTATTAATTGACTGGAAAAAATGTTGCGCTCTGCACATCCTATTGTCGCGGATAACTCTCAGGACTTGAAAAGCGAATGGGTGAAAACGCGTCATGTTTTGATCAGAATTTGAACCTAGGACTTCTTGTTTTTCAAACCAGTAACATCCATACAAATACTAGTACCTCTATAGATCTTTTAGTGATTTTAACAAGGGTCATTTTAGTCTACTGCACATGCGTAACAGAAGCAGCAAAGCACATGGACCAATCAAGGACAAGCAGCCACGTGTCTCACGCTTTCATGTTTTACATATTTCGTATTTTGTCCAGTCAATGAAGAAACAAGATCATAAGTATACAAATAATGAATGTTATGAGGGCAATGGTAAGAATATTTTTCATGAGTTGAACAATGAAATGTTCCATTTAACGAGGCGAAGCCGAGTCAAATTAGTCCATCTAGATGGACCTCGCAGCGAACGCGAAGCATGAGCGGAGGGCGGAGCCCGATGAGCGAGCGCCGCAGACTAAGTCAAATGGAACATTTCATTTTCCATTGAATGAGAATATTCTTTCCATTGCACGAATCCAAACATTCTTTATTTGTTAAATATATAACTCATATAAAGATTCTTGTCATTTGATGCTTTTCACTTGTCTTGAAAGGTTTATTTATACTATAGTACAAGCAACTATACATTGACGAACGTGCATTTTTATTTTCCATTTGCACTGGTCGAGTGCAATGGAAAATAAAAAATATGCATTTTTAACGATGTTGAAAAATGATGAACGCCACATTAATCAATCAAATGACAATAATCTTTGTATTAGTAATATAAAAAATGACACATTTTCATGTGACAAACAAATCGTGTTCATTTAGACAGCCAATTATTAAATATATTGTTTCAAAAGCATATCTTATTAATCACCATTGTTTACATTGCCTTTGGTCGTTTAAATATGCTAGTGGAAAAATATCTGTGGGGGTTATTCAAAATGGAAATAGGAAAATGGAAAAAATAAATTAGATATCTTGATATTTTACACTCTTTATCACGACCTCGTTTGAGGAGTCTGATATAGTACCTATTTAATTCTTGTTTCCTTTGTATGTTTCAATATCAAAATATCCTCTTTAAGGGTTGATGACCTCCATCTACTCACGAAAAATATGAATCCTAACTATTTTTAATCATGAAAAGAGAAATAGTTTCCACTGGATTTGCGGGGACTCGAACCATGGATTATGACAGGGGTTGGTCAGGCATTACGAGGCGAGAGATCTACCGCTAGGCTATCAAGGCAGCATTGAGATCGTGAACTAAAATCTAAAACATAAACATTAGAATGCCGTATTTTTCTTTTGTTTATATAAAAATTGCAATTTTTACCTCATTGGGATGCTCTATTTGTAAGTAAATTATGCGAATGCCTATATCAGACAAAATGTAGATAATGTAGATACTAAAAACAGACAATTCACAGCTCAAACAGGGCGAACTCAGAGTCGTAATTCACGTCAGGTTTTTCGGGCAAAACAACGCGGGTTTGTTACATTATCATTCAAAATCAACACAACATATTCATAAAATATTATTTGTAATTCAATAAAAGGTATCAGTCCTACAATCTGTCAAAATTTGAAAACAGTCGAAACGTTCGAACATCATAAAATCATGAGGTTTCGGCGAAATAGGCGTCAATTTGTCGAAGTAGTCTATTGACGTAATTTTGACCTTGATAATGGACGTAAAATCACTAGTAAAGTTGTATGTATAAACTAGAGACTCTATTCCATATGTACGCCAACAATTGTGATATTCTGATATGTGTAAGTAGGTAAAAACTTGCAGTAGAGATGACGTTCAGCCAAACATGGTGAATCAACACGATAGAAACAATGCCAAGAGAAAATGATTGTCTATACTAATATAACAATCAGTAAAGCCGTTTTTAATTATTTTAGTCTGCCTAAAGGCTAGTTGTTTACATGTTAGGAACATGGGAAACGCACTATGTGGGGATTAATATTCAAAATGGAAATCAATAGAAAAAGAAATTAGATATCTTGATATTTTGCACTCTTTGCCATGACCTCATTTGAGGTGTCTAATATAGTTACAAACTATCTTATTCGTGTTTCTTTTGTATGTTTGAATATCAAAATTCCTCTTTAGGACGGTGAATCAACACAGCAGAAACAATGTAGGAGAAAATGATTGTCTAATATAACAATCAGTAAGCCGTTTTTAGTTATACGGAAGGTCATTTGCAGGCTCCTGATATTTTAACAACCACCAATTGAGCAGCATACAATAACATTTGGGTGAATTTCCATTGCATAAAACTTGTGTCAATCTCATCAGGCAAATTAGCCACGCTTTGCATACGTATCTCACGAAACCAAGCTGTGTAATGGGTTGATTTGACTGCCGTGAATAAAATAAGTGATAGGTTAACAGATTATCTCCTAAAGGCGGTGTCACACATCACAAAACGTACGAATAACGTACTAATAACGTACACTGGATTTGTCATTGAAATACATGTAATATCGATTACCAAACAAGTTCGTTATTAGTACGTTATCCGTACGGTACGGTGATGTGTGACACCGCCTGTAGAGATAGATTAATATGGCCGAGTAACAAAAATAACCAGTTGATCGTCGCCTCCCTCTTCGAATTGGACGTCGCACCATTTTTTTTTGTTATTTGTTGGGTTTTTTAATCCCCAAAATAAAACAAACAAATCAACAAAACACTTTTTAATTGGTATTGACGAGTGGACAGGGTCCACATTGCACTTTAATAACTTAAAAAATACCGTAATATAATCTTCGAATATGTTATGGTGGCCATCTTGGACATGGCAACCATCTTGGAAAAAATAATAAGGGACTCCCTCACAAACTTTTCGGAAAAGTTAGGACGGTCAACTGGTTATTTTTGTTACTTGGCCTAACATAAGCCAACATGATTTAGACGTATTCTGGATACTTTAATTTATCAAGTGTCTACTTGTGTTCTGTTGGCTGCTGCCAGATGCAGATGCGCATCACTTCGCTTAGCGATATTATTTTTTAAGTGTTATACTTCTCCAAAATCACGAGGGTCGGTACATTTAGTGGGCCTACTCTCTATACCCCACTTCCACATACTCCACTTTACACGACTTTCTGGTGCTTGTATTCCACATTTTGATACCAAAGATTTTCAGCTTAAATATTTATGAATTGAATATTAATAAAACTCTTCTTCTGTATCTATCATGGAATTGCACTTTTTTTAAATTTCGCCCGGTAATTATTGTTCATTCTTGTTCTAGCTAATATTATATTTTTGCTATCCAAGGTGGTGTTGTGCCCTGCGTAAAACATTCAAAAGATAGACAACGCTTGAATAAATGATGAGTTATAGGAGTTAGTTCGAGCACTGAACGAGTAAGTGCCAATATATCATAGGTCTACAACTTTGGCTATCGATGTACGGCTGACGCACGTATAGCTATGCAATACCTGTCAAATTTTATCAGTAGCTCATGTCTTATCTCAATTTTTAAAATGAACGAAAATAATGGCGGGAAATTGTTCGTAAAAAATGCAAATTTGACACGAATTAGATGTCTGGTCGCCATTTTAAAACGGAGGGATTTTATTTATTTTTTGGTTTGTTTTGTTTTGTTGTGTTTCATATGGATTCTATTGAAATGGTGTATCACTGTGTACAGTTTTAAAGATAAATAATGTGGAGAACATTGTTGTTAAAGCGATCAAAATCCATGGTCCATAAGTGCACTAACGGGATTCTAAAAGTGTTAATCCAATTCTTAAAACCTTACCTACTTTGAGTAATGTAGAATGGTTTCAGATAATTATATGGAAATTTTGGCTCTAGATCATTAAAACAAATTGCGTGTATACAGCTTGCTATAAAGCTATCTGATTGGTCATTTCCAATTCAAATGTTATAATCACCTGTTGGTTGCAAAAACATAAAAATAGTTTTAAATTCAAATTTATTTGCTGAGTCAATAAGAGCACCCCAGTTATATCTCGCCCGCTATATCTGTCACGTTTGAACTAAATTTTGGCATTATCTTATGCAAAATACCTAACTGAATGATATGGCATCAAGTTCAACCTAATACAAAAACTGGCTTTTATAGTGGATTATTTGAAACACAATAAAGAAAAACAATTGCTTTGAAATACTATTGTTGTAATATATCTATTAAGTACCCCTACTCTGTTACCTGTAATGGTACTTGTAGGAGCTCGAGTTACTTGAGACTACCTTTTGTCGTTGTTTATTTTCTTAAACTCTATCTTCGGTGTTTTGTTAGATTGAAGTTCATCTGCGAACTCCTGATATTTTTACATTTCCAATCTAAAAAGACAATGCAATCAGATTCTGATTTATGTAATTTATTCATGCATTGCAAATCGTACAAAATTGTGTGGGTGAACTTGACTAATTTATCTGATTGCCGTGAATAGATATGTTCTAAAGTTAAGCGTCACTGTGCCATTATTTCAGATGTGCAAATTTATAGTTAGCTTGCTTGTTTGTTTATTTCTTTTTTATAATTGGGCCATGTTCAGAGGGAAATTTAAGTATTCCTCTGTTCTTCCACATGGCCCAGTTATTTTTCAGCATGTTTACTATCTCAGTATCAACTCGTCTACTAGCTGACTTCCATTCAGGGTTGTTTGTTTTTCAACTAAGTCACATCATGATTCATGACATACCCTGTTCAATAATATCATTGACACCCAAAGAGAAAGTAAGAAATGGTATGTAGAACAGAGGATGATACGCTTGTCGTGATCATACGCATGATGTTGCACGTACTTTATCACTTAGAATTCTTAGATTGGTCGTGACTTTCCGTGAAAAAAATGGTTGCTTCAGGCCTTGTGATATGGCTTGCTTTATGCATACTTTTGAAAAGGTTATCAATATGTTTGATGCTAGATACTTTGTACTTTTTTAGATACTCCATTTGTTTACGAATATAAAACCGCAACAATACCATAACCAGTATACATAATTTATTTTGTATTAAATTCTTATTCAAATACAAATACAAGTATATAAAAGTTATACTTGAGGTACAAGGATCAAATTATACCACATTTCTAGGTGGGTATTTCTAAACAGAACTTCTCATTGAGAACAGAAAGTCTAGTGACGTCAGGCCTAAACTGTTATTTAAGAAGTTCAAGTTGAAATTGCTTAATAATTCCGACACATGCCGTTGTAACCAAACTGTGTTAAGCTACATTCATATATCTTGAAGCTAATTTATTGCAATACTGTCGGTTAGCATATGTCACATACAACAAGTGGCAGATACATAGAAATTCATCCATTGCATTTCCTCACTCTAACAATGCTGTACAAAGTTAAAAACGTAGTATGTAAAATGTTTTACATATTTTGTAATATTTTTATTAATATACCATACCGATTGGTTTGATTTGAGCCACTATTGCCCTTTCAAACAAAATCGGTATATAAAACAAATATTGACTGCTCTTTTATTCTGTCAATAGTAAAAACTATTTTCTCTCAGTGATCTTGAGACTATCATACTTGAGTATATAGTCACTTCAGGGCAATAGTTTATACTATTGCACAGGGGAAAACGTTCTTACTATTGCCAACAAACTACGGACAAATATTACAGTTTACTGTAAAAATTCTCAATCAAAACACTAAAAAATGTATGCCTTTAGTAAGCTTTTACAGAGCTTGGGATTATGTAGACAATAAAACAAGTACTGGTGACCCTCCCAGTGTTAGTAAATCTATCTACCAATGTAGACCTTCTTGCTGATATACTTGTATACAATCTGGTCTTACTTTGTGGAACGGGCTTATGTATTGTCAAGCGGTTTTTTCTTCATCCAAATAGCATTATGATTTATGGTACTCCATTTAAAGGGACTAGCCTAGATTCCACCTACAGTTAAAAACTTAAATGAAATATAGCTAAAAGTATAGTAAAAATAAAAAAACTGCAAAAATTTACACACAAATAGCTCAAATTGAGAGAAAAATAATTTGCTATATATCGTTTTTAGATGGTGGTGTGACTATCCTATGTTTCCTAAATCCTAAATTTTCCTCTAAATTAGATTTACCAGATAAAAGATCAAACAAAGCTCCTAGATATTATTTAATGCATATCAAAAGAGAAACAATTTCATCAAAAATAATTTGTTTGGCCATCACAGGTGTAGAAACAAGACTTTTTTATGTTTTCAAACTAGAAACAATGTTTTCACCACTTTTTTTTTCGTCGGCGAAAAAAATTAAAGTAGGTAAAGAATTGCAATTTTCTCCAATATTCCTCAAAATTTTGGAAAACAACTTGTAGGTTATATTACTATAAACATGTTCTATCGATTAATGTAAAAAAAAAATGTAGGCCAAAAATTAGTGGGAAGAATCTAGGCCAGTCCCTTAAATAATATCAATGTCACACAGGGCAGGAAACGGCCTGTTCTTGAGAGCCTGTATGACTACTTCGGTCATATGCTCATTGTAGCTGTAGGTCTCATACACAAGATAACGTTACAATACGTGAAGTTGTGAGCTAAATTGTTAATGGTGGTTTCAAACCAACGATTTCAAATGAACAAGACACAATTGGTTAGAACAGGTAGCCTTCAGGATCACTGATCTCCGTGACAGAATTATGAAGAGGTGGATTCATTGAGAGGGCAAAGAGGAGTTATCAGTAATGTAGTCAGAGCAATACGTAACAGAGTAGATGCATGTGTACGACACAAGCAGTCTAAGGATGCTATTATGAAGAGGAGTTACATATGAAAAAAATGAATATAAATTTCATGAAAATTAATCAAACCGAAGTCAAAAATTGAGGGCACAAATCTTTGTTTCTTTTTTCTCGGACACCCTGTATAATGCATAAACAAATGGTGTTATGATTGGTTTTAATTTTATGCTATTTTTAGTTTTAATATTTCTTTTGAATGTGTTGGGGAAAAATCAGCACCACAGGACATTCTATAATGAGATTATAGATTGTACAAATCTGTTTCTAGAAACACTTGAATCAAATTGGCAAAAACAATACAAAATAACGTCATCAAATTTATCCGGGAAACAAGCCAGACAACATATTAATTTCTTGATGATTTCTTGAACAAAGTATATGTTGCCAATTTATTTTTAAGAAAGGTTACGTCAGTTGACATTCGACATCACGCTTGTATCACGCTCATATTGTTGATGTAATTTGCATATTAAAATTCATTTCTTATTTCATTTCAACTTTGTGTCCAGCAAACTTTCTTCGCCTTCCATGTAATATTACGAGGTAACACAATATAGTTCAGGTTTAGCCCTGAAGACTTTGACTTAATATTGCAGTGACGTTTATCGCTTGGGAAATAAATGGTGTCAATTACTTAGACCGCTGTAAGGAAGCTTACTCTGTTATAAACACCTGTGAGCAGATGCGGAGACTTTCAACGTAGATTATATGCTAAAAATCTGTAGATTATACTTACTTTTAAAATTGTGTTTTAGTCAATTGAAATAATGCAACACACTTGTTACTTTGCTGTATGGCAAACATTTCGACGTAAAAAGGATCAGGTCTAAATAACATTAAATTTACTAATTAATTTTAGAATTGCATCATAGGTAATATCCACCAAAAATGGTTTGAATGTCAACTCATTCACAGTCAAGTGACGTCATAATCCGAATCCACTACCCCGGTAATCTTTCCACACATACTGGGGCTTGTGGTATCAATGTGAATTACCCAAGATAACTGCAGTCGTATTATCAATAACCCAAGGTCATACCTTGAGCACCGAAGCGTATTACTTAGTCTTCTCTGGCGGACACTATGGTTGTATATTATTTATATTAGTATGTTACGTATTCATGCATTGCAAATCGCACAAAACTGTGTGGGTGAACTTGACTAATTTATCTGATTGTCGTGAATGGATATGTTAAGCGTCATTGTGCCTATATTTCAGATATGCAAATTTATAATTAGCATGCTTGTTTGTTTATTTCTTCTTTATACTTGGGCCATGTTCAGAGGGAAATGTTTAAAATCTCAGTATCAACATCAATATATCTAGCCGACTTCCATTCAGGTTTTTTTTTCAACTAAGTCACATCATGATTCATGAAATGCCTTGTTCAACAATATCATTGACACCCAAAGAGAAATTCAGAAATAGTATGTAGAACAGAGGATGATACGCTTGTCGTGATCATTCGCATGATGATGCACGTACTTTATCACTTAGAATTCTTAGATTGGTCGTGACTTTCCGTGAAAAATTGGTTGCTTCAGGCCTTGTGATATGGCTTGCTTTCTACATACTTTTGAAAAGGTTATCAATATGTTTGATGCTAGATACTTTGTACTTTTTTAGATACTCAACTTGTTAACGAATAAAAAAACCGCAGCAATACCATAACCAGTATACATGATTTATTTTGTTCCGGTAAACTGTCATTTGAAAAGTTCAAGTTGAATTTGCTTCCCGGGGGGCACTCCCATATATTGACACGCGTCATGCTCCTGTCAAAATAATCCCCCTTTTTTGCTCTGCTCTCACCCAATGACCCCACCTTTTTTTTTCACTGAGCTGTCACCCAATGACCCCCTGTTATTTTGAAAGTCAACCTTTTTTATGGTGACTCTCATCCATTGCCCTGATTTTTCGAGAACCTACACCGAGTAGCCCCCTTTTTTCACTTAATTTGTCGATTTTTCGAAAAAAATTCAAAAAATTTCGCTCGAAATGACCCAGTTTTTTAGCCTCTACACCGCACCGAATGACGCCCTATCTGTCAATGTATTTCTCACCAATTGCCCCTACATTTCGAAAGCCGGTAGGAGCAGGTACGTCACTTTCATATTTGAGTGCCCCCGCCCCCGGGATTTGCTTTATAAGTCAGACACATACCGTTGTAACCAAATTACGTTACCTAAATTCATATGTCTTGAAGCTAATTTATTGTTATACTGTCGGTTAGCATATGTTACATACAACAAGTGGCAAATACATAGAAATTCGTCCATTGCATTTCCTCACTCTAACAATGCTGTACAAAGTTAAAAATGTAGTATGTAAAATGTTTTAGATATTTTGTAATATTTTTATTAATATACCGATTGGCTTGATTTGAGCCACTATTGCCCTTTCAAAACAAAATCGGTATATAAAACAAATATTGACTGCTCTTTTATTCTGTCAATAGTAAAAACTATTTTCCCTCGGTGATCTTGAGACTATCATACTTGAGTATATAGTCACTTCAGGGCAATAGTTCTTACTATTGCACAGGGAAAAGGTTCTTACTATTGCACACAAACTACGGTAAATATTACAGTTTACTGTAGAAATTCTCAATCAAAACACTAAAAAAATGTATGCCTTTGGTAAGCTTTTACAGAGCTTGGGATTATAAAACAAGTACTGGTGACCCTCCCAGTTTTAGTAAATCTATCTACAAATGTAGACCTTCTTGCTGATATACTTTTATACAATCTGGTCTTACTTTGTGGAACGGGCTTTTGTATAGTCAAGCGGGTTGATTTTAATCCAAATAGCATCATGATTCATGGTACTCCATTTAACATTTGTTTAATATAATAATATCAATGTCACACAGGGCAGGAAACGGCTTGTTCTTGAGAGCCTGTATGACTGTTCTTGAGAGCCTGTATGACTTTTCGGTCATATGCTCATGTAGCTGTAGGTCTCATACACAAGATAACGTTACAATTACAATACGTGAAGTTGTGAGTTTAATCGTTAATGGTGGTTTCAAACCAACGATTTCAAATGAACAAGACACAATTGGCTGTAGTTTATGAACAGTGTTGTAGAATTCACCAAAAATGAATTAACCTGTTTTGGTTATAGCACTGGTTACGTCAGTTTGACATTCGACATCACGCTTGTATCACGCTCATATTGGTGATGAATTTGCATATTAAAATGTATTTCTTGTTTCATTTCAACTTTGTGTCCAGCAAACTTTCTTCGCCGTCCATGTAATATACGAGGTAACACAATATAGTTCAGGTTTAGCCCTGAAGACTTTGACTTAATATTGCAGTGACGTTTATCGCTTGGGAAATAAATGGTTTCAATTACTTAGACCGCTGTAAGGAAGCTTACTCTGTTATAAACACCTGTGAGCAGTTGCGGATACTTACACATTTGAATATGTTTTATATTTTAAAAACTTTTAACGTAGAATTATATGCTAAAAAATCTGTAGATTATATTTACTTTTGTTACTTTTGTAATTGTGTTTTTTAGTCAATTGAAATAATGCGAACACACTTGTTACTTCGTGGCAAAAATGATCAGGTCTAAATACATTAAATTTACTAATTAATTTTAGAATCGCATCATTAAAATAAATATAAACCAAAAAGGGTTTAAATGTCAATTCATTCACCGTCAAAGTGACATTATAATTCGAATCCACTACCCCGGTAATCTTTCCACACATACTGGGGCTTGTGGTATCAATGTTAATTACCCACGATAACTGCAGTCGTATTATTGATAACCCAAGGTCATACCTCGAGCAGCGAAGCGTATTACTTAGTCTTCTCTGGCGGACACTATGCAACCAACTATGAGCTACACGCATATAATGTGAACAGTTGCCAGACTGACTTAGATTATTACGTAATCACCTCGACGGCGAATACTTCTAATCTTAATTTGGAATTTGCAAGAATTTTTATATAATAATTCGATTTTTAATTACAGTTGGCACACTATTATATTTATGATCAATTTACGGCAAATTGAACGAAATGTGTGTATGTGTTGATCATTGCATGAGCAACAAAAAGCTGAACACAAAGTAGTTTTTCTTTGTTTTAAAATCAGAAGTTTTGAACTTTTTTAATCATACGTCACTCGTTGATTCATCATGTTTATTCGTTTACCTTTTTATAATTGGATTCCCTTAAAAGCTCTTGAATCACAATTTTGAACTTCAACTTTGCTCTACACTTTCCGATTTTTTTTCCAATTTATAAGCTTATAATGTATATAACATTAATAATTCATGTCCAAAGCAATAGTTTTTGAACTGGAGTATTTTGAGTAAGCGAGACAAGTATCTGCTTGATTTGAATTACTACTTCAGATGAGGTAGTAATAATTCAATAGCAATGTTTCTATTGATAAATTATTAAAATGAAACTCCTTCGCATCTACAAATATAAATATTAATTTAGT
>JXSR01S016162.1:26797-39361 GCA_000969725.1 Ophiothrix spiculata
AATAAAGATTACCTGTAACCAGGACCCCATTCAGTTTACCAAAAGTAAACAAATAATAAAGCAAAACCAAACAATGCAAAAGACGTCATTAAATCTATTTATGTGGGTGAACGGTGAACTATTAAACTATTTTTACAAATAAGATGGATTCAAATTCATTCTTTATGGATTTACTGGTTCTACTTAGCCATTAACTAAAATAGCAAGCCGGGGTGGACAGTAAGCTTGGATGATTTTGAATTAATGTCTAACAATTAACGCACTGTTTACACCAAACAACAATTTATCAAAAAGAAAAAGGGGAAAATATCATTGGTAAAGGGCTCCTGTTACCATCGCTACAATTCTTGCTATACAGGGTGAGTCAAACGGAGGAATTGTTTTATAGGAAATCTGTTTATGGTTATCAACTTATCAATTATACTTAATAAATAGCAATTAAATCAGTTTTCATGAGAATTTTATTTTATTGATATTGACTTCGAACAAATTTCCTTCAACATGAACTTTTTACTGTAAACCGGTGGGTTACATCTTATTGATTGTGCATTGATGAACATGACGCTGCATTCAAAATTTTACACGTGTACGCATTTTGTATAGATACTGAAAAAGATTCAATGGTTCAAAGTACTGATGGTCATTTCAGATATCATTGCACGATTTTGACAACCAAAATACCATGAGATAAATCATTGCGCAACAATGTAACAAGCGGCACTGGCATTTTGTTGCAATTAAAGCAAAACTGTAAGATTTTGATCAAAAATGGTTTATAGTTAAAACAGCATAAAATAGAGGAATTTGACTATCCAAAAGCGTTTTCAACTGTATTTTGTGAACAAAATTGTTTTGACATCAAAAAATGGATAAAAAGCACATGCATGCTTTCCTGTACTAATACATGTGGAAATAAAATCGGGATCCCGAATTTAATTCAAGAAATGGCCATAACAGAAAAAGTAAGCATCTTTGAGCGAAATCGTTTGGAGGTTATTTATATCTACCAAAAACCAAACCCAATAAGCCAAAAAAATCAAAAGTCATGGGTGACAGGGGGCGCTTCAATTTTAACACCTTATAGTATTGCTTTAAGTATCATCAGACTCAGAGTACGGTTAAAGGTCGCCGTCTGTTTTGTTTGTAGTTTACGGATGCCAACCATGTCCGGGACTAGGTCTTATCACCTCATGGACATTTAAAATAGTGTTTACAAGCTAAAGACCACAGAACTCTTCGTAACAGAAACAAGAAAGGCTCTGGAAGATCCCGATCTGGATGATTCAACAAAACAACAACCGAATTAGTAGAGGTTTTATGATAGATCTGAACATAACCTAAAGAGTCAACCCACTACCCGTTATTTCACAGTCCATACTCAACAGCCTATTGTTTTCTTGTTATTTTATTTCCATAGGCGCTCATAAAAATTCAAGGAGACAACAGCCTTTGTTACCAGTACACACGTAAACTAAATAGCGTAGTTTGTTCGCCGTTCAAATTGGATACCTCCACTCAAATGACTATAACTGTATAATGCTTTGTCCGATTTCAACACAATAAATTTTCTATAAAAGCTAATGAAATATGACATCTCATACAGGAACAATGTTGCCAAAGAATAAAAGGACACTTGTTATTTAAATCACTGATAAGATTACACTTCATTTTGACTCACCCGGTATGCGATGGCTCAACCCGAATTGGGGGGGGGGGGGGACTTTGCAGATGATAACAATGTTGACATAGCATTTTCTAAGCTTAAAAATGACTACTTATTTGTTGAAATTGATCAAGGCAATCAAATTTTACAACAGAAAATCTGCTGGAATTAGTTAGTACTTTGTTCATTTTTTGCTGCATATTTTCACCAGTTTCTCGAAAAGTGTTCTGTCGCAAAGTCCCCCTTTTAGGGTTGAGTCATCACATATCGGTGACAGTTCATGGTGGGATTGATCATAAGGGTACTGATTACATTTAGAGGAGGATATTACATTTACAAAAAAAGTAATACAAGATTAATTATGCCCAATAAAAAATAACAATAATACTCATAAAATGTATAATTTTTCACTTAATTAAAATTAAATTAAAGAATTATGTTTGGTTATTTTTGTTGTTACCACAAGGACAAATCTTAGGCACAAGTTAACTTGAATATTCAGCAAAATTTAGTATGTTGTTTTGATTTGAAAAATATTGACTAATTTATTTCCTTCTAAAAGAAATGATACTCCGGTTGAGTAGGTTATCCTAAAATGATGAAATAAAGAAATAATAGATACAATACTGGGTATTTTTGACACAAATATACCAGACAGGATTTTAAGTGTATACTCTTTAAAAGTGGAGAAGAAATAAAGTGTGCTTAAATGACTGTCCTACGGATATTTTAGAGCAAGAAATAGATCTGATATGGTCATAAAATCTCAAGATTGTCATAATTTTAATATTCAGTTAACATGTTAAATAATGTACGTGATTTGTTGAAAACATACACGTTAAGGGACATACATTTACTAAATCTTCAAATCGACCCTGACCTTTTTCAGTTTTTTCAACTTCAACCAGCCAGGTTTTTTTTTCAGAACTAACTTCAATAACGTACTTTTCAAAGTGCTACGACCCCCACACTGAAGTAAAATGTCATAGTTTTAATCAGTGTAAAAAAGTCTGTATATGCCAGAAGTTCAAAACATAGGCTACATGTGGATAAATGATGGTGTTCAAAAACTATCATTAGACATTCAGTTTAGATAACTCCTCGTTATATTAACGCTTACAGTGCACATTTTAATTCTTAACTAAGTGAGCGATTTGATTTTGTACAGTTCAGTTATCATTAACCCTTGTTATACGGAGCGATTTTCACAAACATATAATAATGAGGGGGTTATTGCCACCCCCCCCCCTTTTTTTTTTATAGCGATTCCCCCTGACCCCCTGATGTGGTACTAGTGGCTAGGTATCAGTCCCCTCTTTCCATTGATACCAAAATTAAGGTCATCCGTAAATATATGATGCATAATAACGAAAATGTGACAAATCGGCATTTGTACGGAGAATATAGACAAAACTCATCATTGTCTAAACATTCGCAATATGATTTTTATGCGATTTTTAACTAAATACCAAGTTTGAAATGGATATCTGCTAGAATAAGCGGAAAAGATGAACTAAGAATCTATCTATCTATCTATCTATCTGTCTGTCTGTCTGTTTGTTTGTCTATCTATATGTATGTCTGTCTGTGTGTGTGTCTGTCTATCTATCTATCTATCTATCTATCTATCTATCTATCTATCTATCTATCTACTCTCTAAATGTTAACGAGTGAACATTTCACCCCGCCAAAAAAAAAGTAAAACTCTTTTAAACCACTTAAAAAGGAGTGGTTTTGTATGTTAAACAGCACATTTCCACTCATAAAGAGTGAAAATCACCCCCAAACAAAGAATGTCCACTCATTTGAGGAGTTAAACGAATGAAAAAAAAGAATTTTCCGGCGTTTAACTCCTCAAGTGAGCGAAAATTAACACTTTTTGGAGTGACTCTCACTCTTTATGAGTGAACATTTGCTGTTCAAAATACAACCACTCATTTTTGTGTGGTTTACAAGAGTTTTACCTATAAAATGCGACCAAAAGCAACATAAGTGTCAAGATAGTTTCCTCATAAATTGACTTTACATAAAAAAGTGGAAATATATTTTTATTCCAACTATATAACCGACCATGTAGTGTTCTTACCAGCAACGATACTGTCAAAAGTAATACATTTTGTTGCAATTTTGAAAAAAAAACCCAGTATTTTTCGTCAAAACATAACTTATAAAGTATTTTCTGTATACAAGTTTCTCTGCTATGTATATTTCAAGGGGATCAGAGATGATAATTGTGGCATTATTACCCGCCTCTTCTTGGTCGCCTGTATGAAGAGATAAGGACCAATCTGCTGAAGCAAGACAACCTGTAACATATCTCAAAAGGTTGTCTTATAAAGGGCTCAGAAAAGAATTATTGTCATCTGATCTCAAAGGCCTTGGAATGCTCTTGTATTTTTTAAGATCTGCCAAGTTCATCATCGTATCTCTACTAGATGGCTTCTGAGCACCTGCATAGTATACAAATATATACTGACTTGAAGATCTCTGGTTAAAACTATGGGCCTGAAGTGACTAAAACTTAGCTATTTTGCTGAGGACCATAGTTTTAATCCTGGCCAGAGATCTGAAAAATGTCAGTATATATTTGTTTTATATACTGTATTAATAAATTTCTAAAATAATGTAAATTTTCACTTGCCCAATGAATTTAATTAATCTTACTAAAAAATGCACTAACAAAATGCTATAACCATGAACGCGTAAGTTTGTTGCGCGCGTGAGTCTGTGCGTAAAAGTGACGCGGCTATAAATTACGCAGAAAACCCGTAAATAGTCTTTCAAAACCCGTAAATGGTCTTTTTAAAACCCGTAAATAGTCTTTTCAAAAGAACTATTTACGGGTTTTTGTCAAGATTGTTGAAACTATTGGAAATAATGTCATAGGGTTCAACACGCTTAAATTTATTAATACAGTATATAATTACACATATCAAGCCATTGCTTACAATGGACGTCAAAAGATATTCAATTGTGCATAGAAAGTAGAAAGCAGAAAGCATTTAGCAGTGTGGTAATTGCAAGGTATATAGTTGATGATATTTGGCATCAAGATGTTAAAACATAAAATCAACAAATGGAAATCTTTAAACATACAATGCAGACATTTTGATCGAAACAATCGGGATGTAATGAGACTAAGCGTTTCCCATAACCAGGAGTCCAGGTCTAATTAAATAAATCAATGATATATTAATCGAAAATGTACAAGTACGTTCTACACAACTGGTTCTACACAATTGAATAGTAGCTAGGGCACTCAGTCACACGGACGCTGTATTTCATTACAGGGGTACCATCTAATGTGGCGGAAGGAAGAGTAGATTGTCAACGTTTGCCGGAGAAATTTAATATCGCCATGTTGTATATGTGACCGTCCAGCACGTATGAGCAATAAATGCCAGAAACTTCATTTTGCGCTACAGGTGAAAATACAAGTCCAGGTCGTAATTTTTTCGACAGATTCACAATCCTTGTGTTTACTACAAAGAACCAGCAAACTTGTTTTTTCAAGAAAATTATAGTATTAGTGTGAAATAAATCTGCATATTTTTAAGACAATGAACAAAAAATATTTAGCGTATTGATCTTTGAACGCGGTTATCTCAGATACACGTTTTACTCCCGGACCATAACTTAGTTCCTTAAAGCATAATATAAACAAATAAATAAACAAAATAAAAATGACAAGAGGTGGCATTTACTAGTTTAGTTTCCCACGAGACCCACGCTTCGAAGTCCCGTGCATTTATTGCTGCTGGTTTAGGATGGAAGGTCTCATATATGTGACTGTCCAGCTCAAAACAGCAGTAAATGCCAGCTCTTGTCATTTTCACCTTTTTATTCATTTGCAAAGACCATGCTTTAAGGATTAAAATGACACCTTAATGAACTTCACACGATTTTCAGAGGTCAAGTTATGGTCCGTTAAAGGTTGTCAAGGAGTAAAACGTATAATTGAGATAAATGCGTTCAAAGATTAGTAAGCTGTATATTTTCTGTTGATCGGCTTAAGAATATGCCAATTTATTTCACCTTTCCTATCATTTTCTTGAAATGAAACTTTGCTGGAATTTTGTAGTAAGCACTAGGATTGTGAATCTGTCAAAAAATCAATTTCGGCAAATTATGACCTTGACATGTGTTTTCACCTGTAGCGCAAAATGAAGTTTCTGGTATTTACTGCTCATACGGGCTGGAAGGTCACATATTAAAAAGATATTCCTGCTTTGAAACTAAAACTTACAGAACATTTAAGAATAGTTACCTTTTCATTCTGTACAAGCAAAATAATATGCAGCAAAACCTTTTTCTAAAAATTAAAATCGCGATTTTCTGATCAAGAAGTAATTTATAACGTTAGAATTATGTAAACGTCTTTGATGATTGTTTTTGTTTTAGTTTTATGGCCTAGGATAAAGAGACTTTTATTCTTCATGCCAAACTTGTAAATTAAATAACGTGCACATACCTAGTTAACATAATTTAATGCAAAATTATTATTCAATGGCGTAAAGGAAATTTTAAAAAGATACTTTTGATATTGATAATTTATCCGTATGTCGCATTGTTTAAGAAACTAGATTGATGTTTAATTAGTCGAAGCGGACACGTTGAATTCACCTCCCACACACTATTTTATTTACATTTAACCAGGGCATTTAACCAAGAAATAACAAACTATTTACTGGATAAGGCTTCTTTCAAGCATACAATTTTGTCTATACATTTGTTTTATAAATAGAAAAGTCTGGATTATTTAAAATGGGTTATTCCAGTTGATTACACTACAGTTCTGATTTTTTATGATTAAACTTAAATGAGATCCACTTGATTGACGTCAGATGGCTTGACGTCAAAATACAAAAGAAAACGGTCCGGGAAGGGGTGGACCACAATTATAGGCAAGTGTTCCATACGTTAAAATTTTCTATATTTTTTTAATGAAGCACGGTGTTAACAAATTCAAAAATATTAAAGACTGTAAAGATTGTTTATATTTTTTACTCGAGCTTCTTACAAAATTGTGATGCCATTTTTGGTAAGGTAAAGAATATCATTTCTTTTTCGAGTTGGTTGGTACCGACTCAACAGTTTGTTAGATTTACGGTCTGGAGATCGCCACACCTCTTCCCCCACCATACCAATAGTAAGGAATGGTGATACCTATTTGGCCCGGGGTCGAGAAGAGAGCATGGCTGTAAATATCTCGTCTAAATAATATTACACACACCAACCTGTAGATTTCAGTCTAATATCAGCTCCCGTAAATGTCCCTTGGTTTATATTCTTTTATGCATGAAAAAATTACCAGTGTCGTTATCTGGGCGGTGGGTATGAATATTCATAAGGTTGAGTACAAGATTTTAAAACCGAATTAGATCAATGAAAGAGTCTAAATTTCAGATAAAGGATATTCTTAAAAACTTTTTACAATTTTAAAAAGGTCGAATTCCTAAAATATACGAGACATTTGACTGCGTGTTTATTTTTAACAAGAGCGATGAAATTGGGTTTCAGAAATTAGGTTTCAAAGTTTGAACCCAAGTGTGTTAGTTCACTTGAAAATATTACGATAAATATTGATAAAACATACTTGATGTATGGATATATTCCTGTGGGTCAATTACACTCAAATTGCCGAGAAATTTAAGTGTGTGATGATCAGTGCGCAAGCGCAAACAATTTCTTTAAATACGACCAATATATTTAGTAAATGCCGTTAGCTAAGAAGCCAGTCCCGTGGTGTAACGGTGATGGCATCAGACTCTAAAGCTGAAGATCGTGGGTTCGAGTCCCGTCACAGTCGTTTTGTAAATTGCTATATTTTTTTTTTGCCGTGGCGTGTTGATTTTTCTTCAATTATTCACTGTCACGCATGAGATTCGCTAATTTTTGACATAATTTATATAAAAGAATTCAAAAGGTTAGATTTCAGTCAAAAAACACATGTCAGATTCATTAATTTTCACATGAAATGCAAAATATTTCAACACAGCGAGGGCCAAGCCATTCAAAGTGCAAGGTCTGAGCTACATGCACGCTGTTGGCATCAGATAATAATCCTCTTAAGGGTACGAGGAATCCACATGCTAAGGAAAATGTGAATCCTAACTATTATTCAATCATGAAAAGATAAATAGTTTCCTCTGCCTTTGCGGGGACTCGAACCATGGATTATGGAGGTTAGTCATGCATTACGAAGCGAGAGATCTACCGCTGAGCTATCAAGGCAGCGTTGAGATGGTGAACTAAAATCTAAAACATAAACATTAGAATGCCGTATTTTTCTTTTGTTTACATACAAATTGCAATTTTTGCCTCATTGGAATGCTCAATTTGTAAGTAAATTATGCGAATGCGTATATCAGACAAAATGTAGATAATGTAGATACTAAAACCTGGCTATTCACAGCTTAAACAGGGCGAACTCAGAGTCATAATTCACGCCCGGTTTTTCGGGCAAAACAACGCGGGTTTGTTACATTATCATTCAAAATCAACACAACACAATTATAAAATATTATTTGTAATTCAATAAAAAGTATCAAGCCTACAATCTGTCAAAATTTGAAAACAGGCGAATCGTTCGAACATCATAAAATTTTAAGGTTTCGGCGAAAAAGGTGTAAATTTCTAGAAGTAGTTTATTGACGTAATTTTGACCTTGATAATGGACGTGAAATAACTACTAAAGACTCATGTATAAACTAGAGACTCTATTACATATGAACGCCAAAAATTGTATTATTCTGATATGTGTAAGTAGGTAAAAAATTGCAGTAAAGATGCCGATGGCAAAAATGGCACCCAATTAGGGACTGTAGTCTTAAATCAAACCCTATACCGACAAACAAAAAAGGCACCCAACTAACAAACAAAAGTCTGTTCTTTTACCAATACCTATTGAAATGTACCTGACAAGGAGGGAAAATGTGACCGTCCATCCAAAACCAGCCGCAAATGCCACCTCTTGTCATTTTCACTTTTTTAATTATTTGCAAAGACCATGTTTTTATAATTAAAATGACACCTGAATGAACCTCGCACGATTTCCAGATGTCAAGTTATTGTCCGCCAAAGGTTATCAGGGAGTAAAACGTATGACTGAGATAAATGCGTTCAAATACTAGAAAGTCCTATATTTTCTGCAAAATATGCAGATTTATTTCACATATCCTATCATTTTCTTTAAATGAAACTTTGCTGGTATATTGAAGTAACCACAAGGATTATGAATCTGTCAAAAAAATCAATTTCGGCAAATTACGCCCTTGACATGTATTTTCACCTGTAGCGCAAAATGAAGTTTCTGGCATTTACGGCTCATACGAGCTGGACAGATATGTCGTCACGACGCCCCCGATTATGACCCCTAGATACTGCGCCCATTTATTGAAATAAAAAATGTATTGTCATCAAGCAGTACTAATGATCAAATCAGTGGATCAGATTGTCATTTACTGCCTGAAAGGTATGACTGACATGATGGACGGGACTTTATACAAGAAGATACTACTGTTCTTGATATTTCTGGATGCTGTTGATTCACAAGAAAGTAAGCTGTCTTTTCTATTGTGCTTTCTTTTCAATAAATAAAATAATAAATTAAAAAAATAACAATTTCATGCTCTATCTTAAAAGATCGTCACTTTGGCTGTTTACATAAGTTTAAGATCATCAAGATCGCACTAAAAGTAATTTTGGTAAACTTAACTGTTGTATTTATTATTTTAGTTGTATATTTATTTATTCATTTATGTATGTATGTATGTATGTATGTATGTATGTATGTATTTTGTTTATTTATTTATTTATTTATTTATTTATTTATTTATTTATTCATTTATTTATCTATTTATTTATCCACTGTTGTCGCTTTTGCAAGTCAGAGTGGCGTCTTTTAAAGAAAAAAGTCAAAAGAGAAATTGAAAAAGCAAAGACTTACTACTATGCTAACAGAGTCCGCAACTTAAAAACTGCAAATCAGAGTCCGCAACTTAAAAACCATGAATCCCCGTAATTGGTAAAGTCTCTTAAAGTTATGCTGAACCAAAACAATAATACTTAAGCATAGACATACCAGGTATTGACAATTACAACCATAAAACCATGGCAAATGTCATTAATAACACATTTGTTAGTGTTTCGGCTCATGTTGCACCACTTGATTTATCAACGCTTCCTGCCTTTTTGCCTCACAAAGGTTGTGTTCCCCAACCTTGCCCCTAAGAGGTCTATGAGCAGTTGAAGTGGGTTAAAGGAGTAAGCGTATGAATTAAGTGGGTCCATGACTGAAATACTGTACAAGTACGTTCTACGCAATTTAATAATAGGTAGGACATGTCAGTCAAACGGACGCTGTATTTCATTACACCGGGTTTGTGTTAAAGAGTAATATGATCACCTGTTATGCCACAGCCGACTAATTTCTGAAGTCAATAAAGTTTCTAATGGCTGTCGCATAGTAACTAACAACAAGCCAGGTTATTTTTATTGGATAATAAAATAACAAAAAAAGATAAAAACACATTTTCGATCATGCCAACCGAAAATGGACGTCATCAACCCTCCTTAAGTCATATTAAAACATCATTTGTATTTCTGTATTCTTGCAGTACCACTCAGCATCATCTGTGGGGAGACAACCGATGTCGTTGCAGAACATCAATGCAACGCAGACACTCTTGCTGTATCTTTCAAACAAGCTACGTGTTCAGACGATTCGACAGTTACATACACTTCCCACGGTGTCACATTTAGTTCTCCAGATGATAACCAAGTAACGGGGACATTTCCAACATCAAAGTCAATGTACATAGTAACTGCATCATGTTCTCATGACACAATAACCCAAACTTGCCGGTTTAGTGTTATTCTGAGCCCAGGTAATTACAAGAGAAATTTTATCTGCATCAATTTTAAACTTATCTTGAGTATTTACGAAATGTTGAGAATTTTATTTTATTTACCCTGAATAGATAACAAATTTCTGTCTAATTTCCCCACATATACATTGACGATTTGCATTCTGTTTTTCTGAAAAAAAACCAAAAACCCTTAATTATTCCGCCTATAAGGAATAGGGGCACTCTTTCATAAATATGAATGAGAATCTAATTAACATAATCAATCTATTAAATGTCTGGAAATGTATAGCACCTAGGAACGACGTTAGCTTGGTGTTTCAAAACCAACAATAGAACGATGGTCGTCCAATGTCAGCATCATATTAGTGAAAGATTATTGAATAGCAACCGAACATGACAAGTCGCTCATCCAGCTACAACAATGTCCGTCACCCGGGGTCCGTCAGCTTAGCAACACACTATGTAGCAGTGGGGGTATCATTTATATGACTCTAGAAGAATTGAACTGCTGACCCTGTAGCACAGCCAAAATAACTCTTTATTCAACACGTAGATGACAGTCTGTCGTGAATATAGAGTCAAGGGTCTTGACACAAATAGAGTCACAGTGACCAGTTTGTGGATTCAATGCTTATTTTACATGACTCCTAAGGTAGAGTCAAGGGTCCCGACTCTTCAGATTACCCTTCTTGCTGTCAATGTACACTTCAAAATAAAATTGTGCTTGTTATTGCAACTTTTTAATTGGAGCAAGAAAGTTTTAATTTATCTCAGAAAAGTTATTTTGCCAATTTTTGCAACTTAGTAACATAGAAGTGATAGGATCTGTGTGTGATCTTTGAGTTGTAATTTACTATATACTCTTCTTGATTTTAAATAACGGTCACCCTATTGGGAGAGCAGGATGGTATATAGTTTACAATATTTATTTTTCAAATATTATTTTTCAAACAGATGAAATGCCACCCAGTGTCACATGCCCCACAATCGACATTCAGACAATACCTGTAGATCAGTCTAGTACAGAGGTTACATTCAACTCAGCAACAGGAATGGATAACTGTGGAGCTGATGGTCTTACATATACATACACTGTAACGTCACCGCGTGGTACCCAGATAGAAATATTCCAGAGACCCGGAACCACTGGCACAAGAACTGGCATGTTTCCCGGTGGTACAAGCGTATTGACAGTAACGGTCACTGATGGCGCTGGTCTTACAGGTGAATGCACTGTCGATGTCGTCGTCAACCAAGGTATTTATACGTCAATAAACACTAACATTACAAACCTTGTCGTATAATATATGCTTTGATAATGAATTGTTTACACATATTTATTAATCATTAAATCATTTTAATAAATAACTAAAATCTACTAGCTACCGTACTTCGGCAGATGATGTTTGTATACAACATTTATGATACGAGTTGACAATTAGTGTTAAAACAAACAAATCACAAAAATATGCTTGTTTATAGCTTTGGTAGTATTTCTACTTTTTCGTCACTTTTCTGGAATAATTAATAGCCGGGGTCACTAACATTGACGGAGGGTATGGATATGTGCCGCCCTCAAGACTCCCTTTTCAAGCCTACTCTTCTGCTCTCCAAGATGCTTATTTCAAGATAATGTAAGTTCCGAAGACCCCCATTTTCAAAGAAAATGACTCAGAAGTGTGTTTTATTACGTTTTCAACCTAATTTTGAGCGATATCCAGGTCTAGAAGTTGTATTATTATGCTAAAAACAGTTAATAAGACCTCAGTTTAGGGAAAAATCCGTTCCATAGACCCTATTTTTGACCAAAAGTTCCGCAAGACCCTATGTTGGATATCGCTAAAATCACATACCTACCAAAATTTTCCTCGAGTACGAGTACCCCCCGGAAATTAATAGTTTTATAAAAGTGCACTTAATCTTCAATTCAATTGCGTACCAACTATTTACTTGTTAATCATGATTCTATGACTGTTTTATACTGTTGCATGTACATATATATGTGGATTTCTTTCTTTCTTTCTTTTTTTT
>JXSR01S016164.1:1309-21497 GCA_000969725.1 Ophiothrix spiculata
ACCAATCTCAACTAGCGGAATCTGGAGAAATACAAGTGCGTGGACAAACCGATCAAATAAATATCAAAAATACAAGGAATTGAGAGTGTACAATGCCTTCCTGTTTTTGTAATTCCATGCCACTCACACTTTGTTTCTAAAGCAGGTAAATATAGGACATTTAATAAACTAGCCTGAGTCATAAAACGAAACAAACATGTCAAGGTAGGTCTATGCATAGAGAAAGTATTCAGCAAATGTCATGAAATAAAATAATCCTGTTTGTTTGCTAAAAATAGGTGTAAAAATCGTTAAAAAATAGAGGGTCATTTCCCATTGACTTCTATGTAAAAAGTCATTTTACAAAAAGTAGTTTATCTTGAAAACACAATTTTTTTCATGCTCTAAAATTTTGGCCCAATTATCAGATAGTAAATGTCTATTACTCTCTACATATTTCGTATTATGACACGTGCGATTCAAAATAAAATGTCCGCCAAAAATCAAGGTGCTCAGCTCATGTTTGCTGATTACTGTGGTCAAAGTAAGTTTTATTGCATAATTTTCGGGCCTTCATCAACTTCAATACATTGCAATTTTATCAGCTGAAATCTGAACCATAGTAGCCATCATCCCCTTGTGGGGTTTCTACAAGTCTTAGTCAATTAGCAGTCATTTCCTTGTACAGTGGAATTTTTGATTACTCTTGATAAAAAAAAGAGAGACAGACCAGTGCATAGTGAATTTAGTCAACTCAAATATGGCACCACTTTGGACCTTCACACAATCTACAAGATTGCACTAACTTAATTGTTATATGACTGCTTCAATGACTATTTTACAGGATTTGATGTACTGGAATACTGCCACCATTTTGTAAGTGACATTTAGATAAAACTGATGCACTCCAGTGATTGACTTAGGCCAAAAAAAAAAAAAAAAAAAAAAAAAAAGGTTCGTCTCTGAAACCTGCACGTATTGCTATGTGAAAATGAATTTAGAACATTGAGCTATGCACTGGTCTGTCTCTCTTTTTTTTTATCAAGAGTAATCAAGGAATCGACCGCCGTCCGGGTTGCTCTCATTGGCTGATGCAATTTTACCTTGAATTTTACGTTTTATTTCAACATAATTATCAGACTTCCCATAGTTAAAACAGGTGGGATCGTACTTAGAAACTGGGCACTTCACTAACATTAGTTGGGCAATCAACATTTTAGATTTTAAAAAATATTTAAAAAAAATATTGCATACCCAATAGCTAATTTCCTGAAAAAAATTAAAATGCATACCGCATAACTTTTTTGCAAACGGTTTCTGAGACAAACCGTTTTTTTTTCTTGGCCTTAGTATCAACTAAACTATGAATCAATTCTGAAATTGGGTCATCAGATCAAGAAAAAAGTGCATTTCTGAAGTTTTAATTGTTTTAACATTGAAAAAATAAGGCAAGTACAAGTTTGATGTACATGTAGAACAAACAAAATGGCAAGTTCACAAATTATTGAAAGTTTTATTTGTGAATCGGTGAAATTCATATTTTCTACTTGGCCTGGTCTTCAGCATTATAAATCATAGTAATCACAAATAACCATCAAATCTTGAAATCTTGCGTTGTCAAACTTGTCGAAATACAGATATGATATTGTAGCGCAAAGTACTTGATATCAGATGCATGTAGTTGACTTTGAAAATTTGGCCTGGCTTTGATGTGATAAGCCAAGTTGTAATGTGTGAAGCTTACCTGCTCAGCAAATAACTCCTTAAGTCTCTGTATATGAATAGTATGGTCTGGGTTCTCATTTGCATACTCATCTATACAAAATGCCTGCAAACAAAATAACAATGTCAAAGGTCAAGAAATAATTCCTTGCATATCTTAAGCTAATTTGATATTACAAACAAAATTGAGTCTTGAGAGCTGGCAAGCCAATGAAAAACTACAACATATTGACTGTGGTAATTTATTTAAATGTTACGGTGATTTGCAACTATTTGACCATATCTCATAAAGAAATGTAATTTCCTTTTCAGGAGTTACGTGTAAAAAAGTAGCTTTCAGGTGGTATCAAAATGTCCACAACCTTTAAAATCACCAATACCACCCAACTGTCTGTTAAAGTACCCTGTTGGCAGCCACACCAAAGTGAGTTACTTATATGAACAGGGCATAACTTTCTTCCTAATCCAATAGCATGTCACTTGAACTGAATACTTACCTTCTCGTACATGGCAGGCCCTCCCATTACGGCTGAGTCGATGACCCCGTTGAGTTGTAAGCTTAGTGGATTGATTGGCAAATTAGAGTCCTCTTGATGTCTCAATATCATTGTTTTTAATTTTTTGTTCACATCTTCCATGTTTTCTATTGCGTTGCGGATTGGGCTTAGTTCCTCCTGGAAAATAAAATCAATTGAAATGACAAACAAAATGTTGAAACTTTCATTTCATACAAATTGAGGGAAAAAACATCGAAAAATGTGTAGTTGCATTATTCATATACAACATCTCTGATTTCTATTAAGTGGCTGAAAGATTCAAATGTCAAATTTTAATTTCCTATATTACTTATTGTGTTCGCATTCAACAGAAGTCGGATGATTTCAGTAGATTTTGGTTTTTATTTTAAAATGAGTGTTATTTAAGCAAGGACTTGAAAAGTTCAAGCTTTCTAGAGCTCTCAACAGAGAATGTTATTTTAACAGAGCTCGCTACCTTGTAATAAAACAAAGGAAAATTATGGAAGCAAAATGCTGATCTTTGCAGTAAGTCTAGATATCTAGTCAAGGTGGGAATTATTGATTAAAATACTGGAAACAACATGTTGGTTGTTTGTGTACATACTTGCAAATTTTCATTCTAAATCTTAGCATTCTAAACACTTCAGCAAGACACTACAGGGGTCAATTATAACTGTTGAATTTAATTTGTGAACGCATGTCTGTGACAAATACGCAATTGTCTCTCAAGCGAGCCTACATTTTCAAAGTTTTTTTTGCGTCTATGCACAAGACTCTGAGTACTTGTTTACAAATTAAATTCAACAACAACTGTGGTGTTTATAGACCTTTTCAAAATCCATTTGGAAATCTCCGGGACGTCGATCACATGGCTGTTTTATCAACCAATCACGTATGAACATGGTTAGAGGCACTAATTCTGAACAACTTTTGGCTGGGGACACCATATGCTCACTGACAAAAAGAGTGAAATTTCCATTTGAAATCGTCTGATTAAGCTTACAATTGCCAGTCACTCGGAGCGCATCACACTGAAAGTGACTTGGTAGTGCTAACCTTAATTACAAGTTCGAATTACCAGTTAACGAGAACGCAAACTTTACATTCTGACTATTGTGTTGAAGAGTCACTTTTTCTGTCGGTAATTGCCGGTAAGTGTAAAATCAGGTTCGGTAATTCTCGGAAAGTCTTGTTTTGAAAAGGTCTATTGGATATGGTGATATAATTGGCAAATTCCAACCAAAAGATACCTGCAATTTCAGCCAAACATCCCCTATAGCCAAATGTTCACCTCAGATCAAGCGGACCTTTCCATACATTCAACAGTGCTCACACACTTCGATATAAAACTCACCATGCTGTGACTCGTGACTTCAAACCATCTGAGAATACCGGGTAGTTTGTAGGCAATGCTGAAATACGTCCTCTCAATCCACATGGTCTTGAACTCATTCTCTTTGTCCTTCTGCCCTTTA
Source organism: Ophiothrix spiculata (assembly GCA_000969725.1). Taxonomy (NCBI): domain Eukaryota; kingdom Metazoa; phylum Echinodermata; class Ophiuroidea; order Amphilepidida; family Ophiotrichidae; genus Ophiothrix; species Ophiothrix spiculata. The sequence continues at coordinate 5,004 of JXSR01S016164.1, forward strand.
TGAAATGGTCTTGAATAGGTGAATTTCTGAACCTCATTCACTGAATAATAGCTGTGATAAATAAAGAGGTATATGATTAAGTTTTCTTAAAAAAAGTCAAATATTTCAAGTCCTTCTCGTGCATGGAGCACAACCAAGCTAGCCCCGTAGTTTAATCAATTATTTGTCCACTCTGTACTTACAAACCATTTGTGTAGACTAAATAAAATTATATTGTTCTGCATGTATACTTTGATCAACACTAAGTAGGCGGGACTTATGGGGCTTTTCTTCATCCACAAGTAAAACATAATCCCAGATACACCCGCGCCATCTATACTGATGCGTGAGTCACATGTGCAACGCGTGCTGCATCTCCAGCAGTTTTGCTGTGTCCAGCTACGTATGCGCTTATCTGTATCAATTCACAATGTGAAGAGGCCCGCCTATTTGATCAAAGTATAGAAATAGATTTATATGCTGACCATGATCTAATGAAGGGGAATAAAGGGCTTGGTAGGGCAAGTGTTAAGCTATATTTAGAAGTGCATATACAACCTACTTTAAGATCTGCTCACTGATCATCTTGCCTCGGAAATCTCTTCTGTCCTCCCTCATCGGTTGCACTGGAACTATTTGAAGAACTGTGGTGTATATCAGTTAAGGAAATTATAACATATATCTTGATAACTTTCTTGTAAACTGGTTTGTTCATTCATTATCTCTTTTTTGGGACATTTGAGTTTACATTTTACATGTTTTAATTTCAGATAGCAATGAAATATATTCCTCCAATTAGGGAGAACGATTAATCACAGAAACCTGAACTCAACTATTAATATCCCATAAATAAGTGCATAAGTGGGAACCAGGGAGTGGGAATTCAGCTAAAGGGACACTGCAATATTCAACCAGCACTTGATCGGCCAGAACAGGCATTATCATCTTGTTTAGGCTTTCGCCAAGAAAGCCCAACTTTTTTTTATCTTTTATCTTTTTTTTTTTTTATCTTTTAGCCCAACTTGGTACTTGGTACCAAGTAAGCTAATGGAAGCTTATCTTCAACTGGGTTCCAAGATGTTTACATTCAGTTTTTGAATGCAGGTGGAAGACCAGAGTACCCGGATAAAAACCTGTGGAAGGGAGCATGGACTGAAAACCAAATGCATATAAAGTGCCGTGCCGGGGAATGAATAACCCAGACTTCATTGGTGTAAAATGAGGGAACTATTGCTGCACTAACCAGCTTTTCCAATTATTATTTTCCACGGCCAGTTTGAGTTTTGAAGTCACCACTAAGCATCATGAGTCAGCTACAGAAGCTCCTCAAAGTCCCACTTGACCACTTAAAGAACATTATAAGATGAGTCATGGGTGATATGGGGGTGGGGCTAATGGTAGGATGTTTATAAGTTTTGCTGTTAATGTTAAAAATATACCCTAATTTTAGTTCCATGGCCGACAGTTCCATTACACAGTTGGTACTGCATGGAGAACAAACTTGAATTCAAATTTGGCCACATTAGAACATTAGTTCTACTTTGTAAAATTACTACCCGTATTTAAAAGGATACGCTGGCCTTCTGAATCCATGAGTGATTTGTCTGGCTGTGTTGTTTTATTCATGAGTTGTGCATTGGGGAATTGCTGTTGTAATCTAGCGACAAAATCCGCTAACCTCTCATAGTCTTTGCCTCTATAGATGAACATCTTGTTCTGTAAAGTAAAAAAAACAAATTGTCTAAATTTTTAATACTGGTTCCAAGGTAACTTTAGGAATAGAATTGAATAAGGTGCTTCTTTTCTAAACATTCTAGATCAATTCTTTTCTAAACATTCTAGATCATAAATACACATAGGGAGCTTGTAATAATGTTACAATGTTCTTTAAATTTCTTCTTGACCGAACATAATTGTAGAACTCGATGACAAAAGTGTTAAGTTTTGACAACCACCAACTATATTTCATTTTTTTATTTAAGGCAAACAGAAAGTGTAAGACCTTACAAATATGACATACTTATGTGTGTCTAGCACTGCTTTTTTAAAGGAACTTCTGTGAAAATTTTATCTATTCTGAACTAGTAGAAAAACCAAAGTGCCCAAAGGAAAATCTACAGACCCATGTTTAGACTGCATGGCAATCAATGCACAAAGAAAGCTGGTACAGTGGATTGATCAGGGACTTATTGCAATATGACAACTCAACAAAGGAAAAACACAGTATCTGCAATTAGAAATCATTTGCAAGCTTCTTCCTTTTACCTTGGAGAAATACTGCTCAAATGATCAGGCAATCAATTCTCTCCCATAACCAAAGACAGTATCTACTATATCAAATATTTGTATATACAATGGTCTAGCATTGGAGTGGATAAAAGTAAAATTGCACGTTAATTTTAATAGGATGTATCTGTCTGCTTTATAAATGCACATACTGCGTTTTTACTTTGTGGGGCAGAGGAGTACAGCTGCTTCACCCACTTCATCATGTGTCTAACTTACCCTGAGGAATGATGGGAAGGCACGGCCTATGTAGAAGACTTTGAAATACTCTGGTGCTGGTCTGGGAATCTGCATGATTTGATCAAAGTAGTGTGCTTGTATTTGCTGAAGACAAAAAATAAAAAAGGCAAATTACTAGGTACGGTATTCATTATTATTAACATGCATATTAATTGATGTGTTTACGTTTTACCAATTCTAACTTATTCAACCTAAAAGCAACAAATATAGCAGAAAATTTTTTCCGAAAGCAGGCGAGAGTTGTAACCTTAAAAATCTAAAAGGAGTATTGAAGGACATGATAAATCTATTTTGATATTATAATATTTTTTACATGTATACATGTTTATTTTTCAAACATCCATTTTAGTGAAATTTGAATATCCCAACCTACAGTGTGTCTCAATAAAAATTGTGCAATTTGTTTCATTACTTTTCGCCGTTGCAAACTAGAGATATGCTTCATTAAACACACTCGAAGCTCAAGGTCAATACATTATTAATGATATTGAGTAATTTGTACATTCTGGTCCTACAAATGAACAGTTTTATTAACAGAAAAGGTACTAAATATCAAAAAACAATGTTCAATCGGTTTTCTGAAAAAAGTTGCACAAATGGGTTTTTCAAAATGTGTGCTTAATGAAGCATATCTCTAGTTCGCAAAAGCAAAAGTAATGAAACAAACGGCATTTAAAAGCTTGGAGTTTTTCCTTGACAGTGATGTACCATAAAGCAAAAGTAATGAAACAAACGGCATTTAAAAGCTTGGAGTTTTTCCTTGACAGTGATGTACCATTAACATTACTCTAGTCTTTTGGTTTTGCAACAGAGGGCACTTTTAAACTTGCACAATTTTTATTGAGACACACTGTATTTTATTCCCAAGAAGATTCACTTCATGATACAGCGACAAGGCATATCAATTCAATCAATGACAATGTGTCTTTAAATGATTAGACAATTATAGGGTGAACTAGGGCTACTTGGTATATGTGGTTAATTGAAATATTGATGACTGAACTAGGTTACAAAAATATTTGTGGCAAATTAAAATAGTTCTATTCAGGTAAAACTTCTCCTCATATATTTGGGTGCGTGAATTAAACAATTTTATAGGTAGTCCCAAGAATATAACTGAAAAGGGATTTTTGATCGGCTAGAGATAAAGTAATATTTAGTTCACTTGCCAAGTTTGCTACACATGTGGCAAGTATTTACCTTAATCAAGCAAGCTACTTTACTAATGCATGAAGTAATCACAAACAGACCTCATACAAACTACTCCCCTCCGTACAAATACTTAAACAGAAGCCTCAATCCACTCAGGATATGACCTGGAAATGCTTTTAATTAGTCCCAACAGTTAATTAATTAGCAACTCTTTAATATCTCGTTATAGCTTTATATCCTTGTACCTATGTTCAGTTCATCTATCTCCCAACTTTAGATAACTCTTTAATAGTTAACAGATCCCTGTCATTAATAGTTAACAGATCCCTGTCATTAATTAGCAGAGTGCAATAACTTTGCCCACTTCTGATACACACTTTATCATTAGTGTTTTATGGTCTCCATTTTACCAAGAAAACATTTATTACTTGACAGGTGCTTTGAATATAATCATCTTGAGCTATATTTGTCCTAATATCCTTCTTTTTTTTTTCTTTTCTTTCTTTCTTTTTTTTTTGAAATTCTCATTAGAACTTCGCAAAATAATACTTCAACTTTAAAAAAATGTCCAGTCTGCCTGCAGTAATAATGACAAGCAGTAAATATTCATTCTACCTCCCCAATTGCAAACATTTTAAAAAGGAAACTATTGTAATAGCACCCAGGACCATCAAATACCTCATTTTGAGTGAATCCTTATTTATTCCACTTTCGTACGTACTAGACCAACATCACTGAGTAGCTTAATGTTGTTGCGATAGCATGACTTTGCTGAAAGTTTGAAAGTAATCTTGCAATCTTTATGCTTATATAGAGCAAAAATTACAACTAATTTATCGTTTCTGTTTTGATTTTCTTTTTTGCTTGATTTTTGTTTTGGAAGGAAACATTTTTATGGACATAATATGTTAATTAAGCATTCAAACTCACCAGTAATTTGCTGAGTTCTACGTAGTCAAACGTTTCTTTCTCGTATTGGTTGCCGAGCTCTTTACACAGAGCAATGGCTTTCTCCCAAAGCTGTAAAGATAAAACATAAAATAAACTTATGTTAAAATATGCTTATTGAACCTGTATCAATACCTTGATCAATACAGTGCAAAACTTGTTTCAGTATTTTTGAAATCTGGATTGCACAGATGTTAAAGGAATGGTCCACATTTTTATTTATTTATTTTTATTTTTATTTTTTTTTTTTTTTGGGGGGGGGACTATCCAAAAACCTAAAATTTACTAGAGTTTTTATATCCTTTTCTATTCTTTGCTCACGTACATGTATCCTGAAGATTACAAAACCTTTTGCAAATTCCTTAATTCAGTACATTTTCTGAAAGGTGGCATTTTTATGGGACTGGACAGTTGTAGTGCTATTTTATGTGATCTGCCTCATCAGTGGCTAGTCAAAACTGTGGTGCATTCAAAACCCTGTCACACATATAGCAACTCATGGCACCACACCACTAGACACCGTTCATCCAAAGAAATCCCCCCAAAAATGATTATAACATTAATTATATTTGTTCTCATATAATTTCATTTGAAGGACTTCATAACTCTTCCCCCTGTCTGCATTTCTGGCTGGATTACTAGAGCCTATCAGCATATCCTTTCAGTCATTTTGATTAACTTTCAGTTTTTAATAATTTTCATGAGTATTTTTTCATAGATTTGATATTGAATAACACAACTTCTATGGAGTGACTTAGCCCAAGGGAGTGATTTTTCCATTCACAAGATATTTTCTGCTCTGTTCTTACCTTTCCTTTATCGAAATACTTCATGACATCATTGAACAGCATAATTTTGAGTTCCCTTTCTGTTCTGGCTTCAGGATATCTCTCATTCATCTGTATTAATGGCTGGTTGGACCACTGTAAATGAACACAAACATTTGATAAATTGGCATTCTAAATACCATGTGCAAAAAATCCATCATTTTAATATCTTAACAGTAACACTAAAATAATGTTTTTCAGCATTTTGGGGGCTTTTGAAAATTGGTGAAGTGTTTTATAAACAATTCTTATTAAAGCTGTTTGATTCTCTAAAATTCTAGTAGTTTTGTACTCCATTTAAATCATTTGGAAAATAATCGCACTAAGATGACATACTAGCTAGATAAAATGCTGATGGTAAACTTGTAGTAACTTAAATAGAGGGAATATTCAATGATCTTTAATATATATTTTTCAGGACAAAGGTATAAGGAATATTTTTTTAACATGATTAAATCATCAATTATTGAAGATTTAGATATGATTTTCTTTCGTTTTGGGCACTAACTTTTGGGAGAGCTCAATTAGAATTCTAGAGGCCCAATGTAAACAAACATTGCTGCCTATAGAAAGAATGACCCAGTATCTACTTTGCTCTATATATTTTCATATATTTTATTTTATTTTGTAAGGTAGATTGAACATTGTAGTTTATTACCTTTAACCTGTCTGCATGTAGCCAGAGAGAAAACGCTGCCTCTGTGTAGTTATCACATTCTAAGTGTAAATCGCATAGCTTGTACAGGTACCTCACATACATGTCTTGTCTGTCAATATCCTTGTAGAAATTCTGCAATATGTATCAAAATACACATGGTTTAGTTTGAGAGTTTATTTGTGTTGCCAAATATAATTATTGCAACACAGTTGTGGTGTACATACTTAAAATATTTGCCCAACCAATCAACTCAGATTAGAAGACAGTGACATTTTAGATCTGGTTTACCTTTTTTGATAATAATAATAATAATAATAATAATAATGCACTTATAATGCGCCATCTATCTAGACAAGCCTATTCCGAGGCGCAAACATTAACACATAAATTGACAAACGTGATATACACTACATGAATAACATAAAAAGACATTTCAAAGAGTAACTTTAAGCATGATCATATGCAAGTTCAAACAAATGAGTTTTTAAAGTCTTTTTGAAAGTGTTCAATGAATTACAAAAACGAAGATTAGCAGGAAGTGAGTTCCAGAGTCTAGGAGCACAAGCATAAAAGGCACGATCGCCATATGAAGAGCAAGTCCGTGGAATAGTGAGGAAATGTTTATCTGAAGATCGAAGTTGACGAGACGGAGAATGAAGATTAATAAGTTCCTTGATATAAGGAGGTGCCATGTCATGAAGAGCTTTCCAAGTGAGAAGGAGGATTTTGAAATGAATGCGGTATCTAACTGGTAACCAATGAAGACGATGTAAGACGGGTGTTATATGATCGTATTTCTTGGTTCTGGTAAGCATGCGAGCCGCAGCATTCTGAGCCTGTTGTAGTTTATTGAGCTGTCGTTCTGTAATTCCATATAACAATGCATTGCCGTTATCAAGCCGTGATGTAATTAAGGCATGAACAAGTGTTGCAGCAGTGATCTGCTCAAAAATATAATATATATACTTTTTCCTGATTTAAATAAAAGACCATCACCTATATAATGCAAAATTGAAGTTTGATTCCTTTAGCTGGAGCCAATTTGACGCTACAGGTAAAAATGTGTCCGAGAGTGACAATAAAAAGTTACATGATATTTATCTTTGTACATGTAAACTACATCACCCTATAATTCACAGCTATTTTGACCAGATCTCTTTAACAAAATATAATGATGGAGTGGAAATTTGCGGATGTTATGAAAAGAATTTGCTTTCTTGTGGTATCAAAATCTACAATTTGGGAAAGATTGAAGTAATCGGAGCACAAACCTTTAAGATAAGCAATTAAAAAAAAAATGATATAGCATGACCAGCGAACCACTTTCTTTCTTTTATGTTGAACACATGTTGACATATTAACAGCAGAAAATACAAACAAGTGAATTATTGTTGCAAAGATAGCAGTACACTTCTATTTCCAAGCATTAAAGTTTAAAGGAGCCCTGTCCAATTTGGGTCAGCATTTTTTCAGCACCTTTCTGAGATTTTGGTACCAAAATATTCCTCATATTTTTCTCATTACACATGTGAAATTTTACGGCTGAAACATGTATTTCGGAGATATAAGTGAAAATGTGTTAAATTATTAATATTATTGTAACCATAATATTATTTACACAGTAAAGTATAGGCAAATGGAAAATACAAAATTGCTCATAAAATCAAAACGGTTGTTCCTATTTAACTGAAATTTGAAATTAAAGCATCTTAAGTATTGATCTTTCATATGAAAGTGAAAACTAAAATTTGGAAAATTGGACCATGTACCTTGAAGAGAGGTAAAGAAGCACCCAATAGGAAATCCAAGCAACCATGACAGCACAAGGAGAAAGATCACCTCACTACATGGGGAGATATCTGGTAAAGGTTATTTACTGCTTCTCAACATCGGTCTTCAACTATGTTTCTCTTTTGCCAAGGTCAAATTTGAAGTGTAGGTCATTACGCAATGAAGTCATATAATACTTGTGACGTCATCAAACATAAGGAGAATAATCAGCTTGAAATTTGATATGACCTTTGCAAATACTTACCAATAAATTAACAGTACAGCTCATTCTGTTTTCTTTACTCTCCTCATTGATGATAGCCCTATAATCCAGTAACCTGACTAGTAATTTGGACACTAAATTGACAAAGTGTAAACCATCACCACATAGGAATTGATGTACCTGACAGAAGTCACCCATACTGTAAAGGTGAAAATAGAATAACACATTACAGGTCACAAATAAAAACAGAACTTTGTAATGACTATAATTAAACTGACAAGTTTTCACTTATGATTATGAACCATGACGCAAAATGGAATTGCCATATTTCGAGTTGATTTATTTACAAGCCTGATAAAGAACTATTCCAGTTCTTAACTGACGAGTTTTTTAGCGATTTGAAAAGCCAAATACCATATTGATGTAAATATAAAATTGAGATTCTGTTTCAAAGTCCATGATAACAATCTTTAGTACTATCAAAATTTGTATTTTTCTTCTTGATACAGAAAACTTGCCAATTTAAATATAACTTTGTGAATAATGTGTAAGAACTCAATGAGAAAAACATACACCCCACATGATTTAAATGATCCAATTACAACACTTACATTTGTTTGAATAGTTCCCTGTAGCTGTCGTCACCTCTACCGCCTTCTACTAATGCATCTAACTGGCTGATTATCTCATTCTCAAACTGAAACAAGAAACAAAAATATCACTTAAATTTCCACTCTTTTAACTAATTTTGATTATGTCATCTCATACACACTGCTTTTTGCTGGTATAAATGTATGCAAGGGAAAACATTGCTTCTTTTCTTAACCACTTTAGTAGGCATCTTGCATATACGGGATGGAGACTTTTTTACTCTGTGCTGATCCTGTATATATACGGGATGACATCCTGTTGTCCCCAATGTCATAAAATTGATAAATCCCATCCCAGACTGGGGAAACGCATATCAAAATGTTCAGAATATCCTTGGCTATTGTTTGTGCTATCAAATTTTGGTGTCCAATAATATAATGCTTAATTCATTCCAGAAACATCCGTTTAAGCAGTGTGTTAGGATTACAGGTTTACACACCTCAGCACAGCATTGTACAAGTTCATATGGGATAATAGCGTCCAAGTGGTTAAGACTATTATCTTTTCTGATAAATTTTGTACCAAAGAGATAGTGAAGTACATCAGTTCACAGAGATCTGTTGTGAAGTGTGTCAATTTACAGAGATTGGTTGATTTACAGACACTGGTTGTGAAGTGTGTCGACTTACGAGATTGGTTGTAAAATGTATCAAAACATGCATGAATTTGGCCCCAAAGTACTCCCTTTTAACAGGTTCTAAATATAATTCTCATCCTTTTAAAAGTACAATTCAAAATGTAAACAATTTGACTCAAATGAAAATATGTCATCAAACTTCAAATCCAGGTCAATTATTTTCATGCATTGAGATGAGTTAGGTACCATCTAAATTTTTTGGAAACAAGCTTAGAGCACCTAAATCTTGACTTTCACATGTCTCACTATTGTGACTTGCAACGAGCTAGATAAGTGATTTCTAATGCTAAATGTGTCTACGTTTGTGCATTCTATTTCATGCACAAAACATGTCATTGTCTTGAAAATTTTAAGCGCACGTCTCGTAGGGCATGGAACATATTCTGCAACCTGTAATGAGCTAAACATAAATTTCTATCTATTATAAAGAGTCCAAAAAATGCTGGTGGTACAACATCTCGCCCTCAATGAGAGACACTAAGGAGGGCAGTATACTGTTAATAATGATATATTTTCTATTTGAAACAATTTAAATTGTCATTTAAAAAAAGAAAAATATTTCTTGAAAAGATTCATTTTCTATTCGAATCAATTAAAATTTTCATTTTCCTAACTTAAATTCCACATGTACACTCACCATGTTAAAATTGCCCTTGATTTGGAATTCACATTGCATCATATCAAAGAAGATTGGAATGGTTGCTTTCCTGAGCTCTGCTTCTGGAATGAGGGTGACTTCTATGAATGGCCCCACCATCTCGGGAATAAACTTGATTTTATTCTTGCCTAGATAGTTCCACATGGTGCGGATGATTTCAAATCCCACCTCTCGTCTCATGTCACCATATCTGTAAATGTTCAAAATGAAGAAAAGTATTAAAATGACAGTAGTATATTGTATAAGTGGTTTATTTTGTGCTACATTTATTTTCACGCTTAGCTCGCCTTGCACGAAAATAAATGCACCGCGAAGAATGGTATGAATATATCTCCGCTCATAAAAAATATCACAAGCGCGAAAATTAAAACGCTCAAAACGATTCAAAATAAGCTGAGTAGGAAAATATTGGTGTTTACAGTACTTGGGCTTTTTAAGGTAGCATCATAAAAATGAATGCACATACATTTCTTTTTCTGAAGATAAGAGTACTTTGACAACAAATTCTTTGTCATCAGAATACGATCAGCTGAGCTATAATGGCCAATCGAGCCCTACGCACACAGTTAGATGACCATCTTCCAAGCAGCTTCCCATATATCAATTGGGTTATTGAGTCAACAGAGCTTAAGAAAGTTATAGAATTTACAACACATTGGAAGTAGCAAGAATTGAGTTCACATTTTTTTTAAATTCAGAATTGTGTTCTGATTAATAGAGAAAACACCCCTAAATTATGTGTGCTATGAAATGTTTACAAAAGAACTAGACAACTGAACAGACCTTGCTTTATTAATGACACATTCTCAGTAATTCTTCAATTGTATAGATGTTGTTGTTGAATTTGGCTTGTTTAAAATTACTGTGGGATGAATAAGTGTGGCCCCAACAACATTTTCCATGCGATGTTGAAAGGCACTTACACCAACATATCAAAGGAACACATTCTAAAGACTGTTATTTGACAGTAAAGTGATGGAAAGGTAATGATAGACCATTTATTAAGGGATGAAAAAAATAAGATTTCACCCAAACTTGTAATATAAAATTTAGAATGGAAACTGAAATGATAAAATTGCTGCTCAACTTCAATTTCTAATAAAATTCTACCCATGCAAGATGAAATAACAATAACACGTTTCAATTTCATTTTGTAATGGCCTTTAACTCTCTACACCTCCTTACTGTTCTAAAATCTTGGCTCTCTTCCCAAGGCTGAAGTTTTCCAGCTGCAATGCATCTTGTGTAACAAAGCCCACAGCCAGATGGAAAAAGTTGTTCCACAGTTGAAATTCAAACTCCTCGATACGGACAAACGATCGGTTCAGAACTTTGGCAAACTGTTTCATGGCAAACAGAATCACACTGGAAAAAAGAAGTAATAAAAACTGTCTTTAAACAGATTTGAATTTAAATTTTCAATGTTTGTTTTATGTTACTTAATTATTGATATTGAGACTCAATTTTTGAATACTGTCTAAGAAGGTCAAATATGTAATTTTGAATATTCAACATTTGACCTATTTCGGGCAACATATCAAAACCAACGATAAAGATTCACAAATTTGAGAAAACAAATCCCATACATGGGTTTCTAATAGGTAAAAATATAACCCAAGCAAGTTTTATTAAGCCTCTCAAAAAACAACCAAAAAAAATGCCTAAAAGCAGTTTTGGATATTTATAGTCAAAAGCAAAATAGTTCAAAATGCAACCCAAGCAAGTTCTATGTAGGGTTCTCACAAATTATAGGTAAAAAATACATGCCTGCTCTGGGCATTTTGGGCCGGAATCACACACCCTTGTCCAAAACATTCACCATGTGTAAATCTGCTTTTAGAAGTGTACATTTACATAGATTTAATTATCAGTTTACAGTTACAAAGCAAAACTTTGAAAATATGATGGACTGACACCAGCCCTTAAGTAGCTTTAAGTGTACAAGTGGATAATTATATAAATAGTTGTAATTATACACAAACTCCTGATTCAATTTCAATTATATAAAACCAATTGACCCAATTCTAACCTGTTTTGTTGCATAATCATTGTCATCCAATCCAACGGATATACTCCTTTTGAGATGAGGTCTCGAAACACAAGAAATATCTCCATAAGGAAGTCCACTAAATCAACCCTGGTTTGAAATGCATTGATGTACTCTGAGTAATGGTACTCAGTCATTTGGCGCAAGATGGACACCATACATGATACATATCTCCCCTGTGGAAAACACAATAAAACAGGTTGATTGAGGTTTCTAAATTATTTATCTTGATAAAATAATAATAATTTATGTATATACTTCAATGACAAAGATAAAATTTTGATCCCATTCACACTTGAAGAAATCATTTAATTAAATTAAATGAAGATCAAAATATTATAAAGAACAGTTTTCAGGTATTACCTGTTAAGCCTCTAAAGTTCAAGATTCAAATTAAAATTTCTGAATATATTTCATATATAGTTTCTAAGTATATTATTATCAATGGAAACAAGTGAGTGTAGCAGTACATCATTTGCTTTTGAACCCATTTGTTTCCCTTTTTGGAAACCAAGTTGCAGCATTGTTTTTTTGAGTTCCTTTTCCCTATTATCCGCACGGTTCCATCTATGATTTTGAATATGTACCCACTTTTTGGAGATTTCACTTCACATACATTCCTTTCTTCATTTAGTCCAATAGCTGTCATTAAGTTTGTTTCATTATAAAATGCCCCACCTAGGGTATTATACAATTCTAACAAAGGCTCTTGTATCTATCACTCTGAACAAATTAAGATTATTTAGGCAAGTGTTCAAATCAGATTTATTAATTTAATTTTGACTTTGTGGCATGCCATTATATGTTTAGATGATGCACTATGTACAAATCTAAGCACAACGAGCGTACAAGCAATATCAGTTGATATACTAAATCGATTTAAATGACTGTTCGTATATTGATGCAAGTGATTTCATCAGCATATAATTTATATTGATATACCTATTGCAAAATAAACATTTTGCCCATTTTTAATAACCTGTCAGTTTCTGTACCCCTAAACCCAGGCAAATTCAATTTTGGGAAGACATTTTTTCCCATTGTTAATAACTTGTCGGTTTCTGTACCCCTCAACCCTGGCAAATTCAATTTTGGGAATACTTACTATAAGTCCTGTGTCATCAGTGAGATACATGGCTACCACAGACTGAATAACTGTTCTTAGCAACGTGTGCATTACTTCTGAGATGTCTGCATGAGTTGAACCCTGTGCACATGGTATTAAAAAATCAATCAATAAATAAACAATTTAAGTCGAGAAATATTCATACTACTCACCCTTTATGAACAAATACATAATCATACACAAAGAGCAGAAATTCAAAAATTAAGGAGATAAGAATCTGATTAGCAACAGTACAGTGTGAGTCAGCTCAACGAGCAGTGGGGAAAGTGCATTCCGATCACTTTTTTTACCCATCCCACTTTTTTACATCAAATTGGAGATTTTGATATCAAAAACTCATATTTTTCTCATAACCCCTGCAAAGTTTTAGGCCTGAATTGTGTTTCCTTAACAAAACATTGATCAAAATAGTCACAAATTACTTGCAAATTTAGTTTACCAAAATATATAATGTTCTTTTCTATGGGATGATTTATGACACATTTTTACTTGTAACATCAAATCAACTGAAGCTAGGCAAATTGAAATTCAGAATTGCAATATACATACGAGACTTTTATTTCAATAAGAACAAATTATATATCAATTTTGTGACAGAATTAGATCATCTACCTTTAATGACTTTGCAACTTACCATGCCTTTGTGATGCAGCATATCTAATAGTTCCGTCAAGACTTCAGCACAGGATTTCATTTCTTCTCTCTTGTCCATCAGTTGCTTGATTTGCATAGTTATCATGGGAGTAAGTACTGCGCGGCATTCTGAAAACAGACGATACCAATACCACGTAATGGTACCATATACCTTATTGGTTTCTATTAAAGGCATTTTGGGGTCAAGTCATTATCACTGAAGGTGCATAAATATTTCAGAACATCAATTCAAAGGTCTGCAGTCCAATGTAGTGATATGAACATAATGAAATAAAATATATTCTGACATGTTTAATTCACCAATCTTCCACTTGTTTTAACCCTTAATCACTTTGGTCCAAAACTCTCAAATTTAATTAAGGTCAGGATCTGATCACATTACAACACAATATAGCCTATCAAATTTTGATAGGCTATATTGTGTTGTAATGTGATCAGGATCTGATCACATTACAACACAATATAGCCTATCAAAATTTGAATTTTAACAGGTCACAAAACCTCACAACTGAAAAATGATCAGAAACAAGTGAAATTTTCAGCATGCACTAGACCTAACAGACAGAAAAGAGGTGAGGTATGAATCATATCTGGATTGCACCGTACAATAATACATTAACCTGAACTGATTTTGTCAGATGATTGGAAACAATTTCATGGAAGACCATCGACGCCTGTAACTTACCCTTTTTCTTGAAGATATCACTATGTACCAGGTCCTTGATACAGTCTAGTTTTTGTTTAACTAGCCTTTCTGGGGGCAAGGCTTGCAAGAATTCTTTCAGTAACTGTGATAACTCCACTGGGTTGAACTGTGTCATGGTGTCTGTGATGACAGAGGGGATGTACTTCATTGCTGCACCCTACAAACAAACAATATAAGACCCAAAATTGTGAAACATTGAGGTATATAATTATGCACTTTTATTTAAATAAAGTCCAGATTTAAACGAAATGGTAAACTTAGCATTTTTATATTCAAAAAAGTCTAAAGGCCTATATTGTAGTACCTGAAGAAAACCAAACTTTGAGTGTATGTTTCTAATTTTACTAAGTGCTAAAACCTAAATTGGTATATTATTCCAAAAGCAAATTACTTAACTGCATAAGGAATGGGTTTAATGGGACTCAACATCCATATTTTGCATGCAGCATGAAAAGGCATATTCTGATTGCAAATATTGGATGCACATCTTTTGGTAGCTATAAATCAAATATTGTGTCATTTTGGAGATAATTAGTATAAGCAAGCAAATTAGGGACATTATACAGGTGTGATTTGTCCCTGTAAATGAAAACAAATTTCAGGGTTTCTTTGCTTTCTTTTTTTTGTTTCTTTCAACAGTATCTCTGTATTTATTTTCTCTCATAATATAAGCTAAATTTCAATTATATATACTCATTAATCACAAAAAAAAAAAAAAAAACCCACACATTTTTACAAGATTGCTACAAATTAGATATTGGTGCTTTACAACTATATTTCAGTAATTAAGGTAAATACTATTTTTCAAGTTTTATACTGAATTTCTGAACTAACAATAAGAACAGGTTGTATTAAGCTTTGTTCATATTAATGTACTCGTAAGACTTCTTTCATTTCATAGTATGATTCAATTATATTTCTGTTTTCATTTTGAGGCATTTTTTAGTTTTTTAAATCAGATATAATTATCAACTGAAACATGTGTAAGAAAATACATATAGGGCCTAATTTGTAATACCACACTTTAAATCAGTACAGGTACAATGTACCTTGATTTTGTGACATTCACAACATGAATCGGTGCTTGTACCTGTTCTATGGAGACTAAACAATTCAATACAACATTAGTGAAGTGTGTGATGTGATTGTGTGCAATTTCAGTGCAATGTGTCAATTTCTAACCAGAGTGCGTCATCATATCATACATTACGTAACAAAAGCTGTATTTACTGCGTAATGCAATCAATTCAAAAAAGCATGCAAGTGTACAATATTATGTGTGCCCATTTACCTTATATTAACAGTTAGAACACGTTTTTAAATTACCAAGTATTGTTATTAACTCCACCATGTTTAAAGGTAAAAATATTCTCTATTCATGTTTAATTTCCATGATATTATCACTGCGAACAAGTTTCAAGGAACACTTAGGCGTTGGAGCACAATAGGGCTACTTGGCCACAGCCTTGATTTTCCAAGTAACGAATATTTTACAATAATCTTGAGGTGAAAAATTAAGCCCATTGTCGCCATCTTGGAAAATAAAGGCTGTGGCCAGGTTGCTGCCAGCCACACAAAGTTGTGGCCTAATTTTGCTCCAATGCCTTAATATTATCATAAGACCAAGTTACTTATACTTTAAGGTTTGTGTATGAAACTCACTATTTTTCATTTTTTGGCAATAATCTAATGTATATCGCTGGTTATAAGGTTTTTGCCAAAAGAAATATTCGTTGGGTTTTCACTACATACTTTTAGATGTGAAATGATAAAATTAACACAAATCTTGAGATAAAAATCACTCAAAGTTTCTTTTTTCTGATGAATTGTATTAAAATCTGACATCAACATCAGTTTCAGTCTGTCACAATGTTCACCAAATTTAGATTAAATATTAATAATTATAATGGAGGGTATTTATACTGTGTGATA